>CAUYON010094881.1:0-11687 GCA_963573935.1 Arctocebus calabarensis
TACAGGTGCCTGCCAGGGCGCCTGGTTATGTTGTTGTTGTTATTTTTGTTGTTGTTTAGCAGGCCCAGGCTGGGTTCGAACCCGCCTGCCCCAGTGCATGTGGCCGGCCCCCTAACCACTGAGCTATGGTTTCTTTTTTATGTTTGAAGATTCTTTATTCTAAGGCTGCAATAATTTACATCTCCCCAAACAGCGCAGGGTGGTCCCTTTTCCGGCACATTGTCACCAACACTTGTCTTTGGTCCTTTCCAGGCATCTTACGGTACTTGCCAACGAAAACCTTCTCCCTCACACTTACGCTTTAGGTGTTTGGGCTCTAAGTAGGAGAAGGCGGTTCCTTAACTCATGACGTCGTTAAGGACAGGTTCACGGTTCACGTTGAAGCTAATGGTGTGACTATATGTCGTTCCAATTGCAGGAGCCCTCATGACGCCCAACACCAGGATACAACGGTTTGAAGTCCTCCAGAACGGGACGTTGGTCATCCGGAGGGTCCAGGTGCAGGACCGCGGCCAGTACATGTGTACGGCCAGCAACCTGCACGGCCTGGACAGGCTGGTGGTGCTGCTGGCCGTGACCGTGCAGCAGCCCCAAATCCTAGCTTCGCAGTACCAGGATGTCACCGTCTACCTGGGGGACACCATCGCAATGGAGTGTCTGGCCAAGGGGACCCCAGCTCCCCAAATCTCCTGGGTCTTCCCGGACAGGAGGGTGTGGCAGACCGTGTCCCGGGCGGAGGGCCGCGTCACGCTGCACGAGAACCGGACTCTGTCCATCAAGGAAGCGTCCTTCTCCGACAGAGGGGTCTACAAGTGCGTGGCCAGCAACGCGGCTGGGGCGGACAGCCTGGCCATCCGGCTGCACGTGGCGGCCTTGCCCCCGGTCCTGCAGCAGGAGAAGCTGGAGAACATCTCGCTGCCGCCCGGCCTGAGCATCCACATTCACTGCAGCGCCAAGGCCGCGCCCTTGGCCAGCGTGCGCTGGGTGCTCGCGGACGGCACCCAGATACGCCCCTCGCAGTTCCTCCGCGGGAACCTCTTTGTCTTCCCCAATGGGACGCTCTACATCCGCAACCTGGCGCCCAAGGACAGCGGGCGCTACGAGTGCGTGGCCTCCAACCTGGTGGGGTCGGCGCGCAGGACGGTGCTGCTGACCGTGCATCGCGCTGCGGCCAACGCGCGCATCACCGGCACCTCGCCGCCGAGGACCGACGTCCGCTACGGGGGCATCCTGCGGCTGGACTGCAGCGCCTCCGGGGACCCCTGGCCGCGCATCCTCTGGAGACTGCCGTCCAAGCGCATGATGGATGCGCTGTTCAGGTACGCAGCTTCCCTGCGCTCCCGGGGAGTGTATGTTGGCGCCAGAACTGCTGACCCCAAAGGACAGCAGTCCTTGTTAGAAGGAACATGCAAAGACATTGATTTCCAGGGGCTCTTTTTCATGCAATGAACTTTTGCCTTCACTAATTCATTCATTCGTTTTAAGAGACAGGCTCTTTCTCTGCCACTGAGGCTGGAGTGCAGGGTCATCGTCATAGCTCACTGCAGCCTTGAACCCCAGGGCTCAAGTGATCTTTCTTCCTCAGCCTTCCGAGTACCTTAGACTACAAGCATGCTTTACATACAGAGATAGGGGTCTCACTATGTTGCCCAGGCTGGTCTCAAACTCCTGTCCTCAAGCCATCCTCCCACCTGGGCCTCCCAAAGCACTGAGATTACAGGTGTGAGCCACTATGCTACCTAAAAAATTGGGATAAATTGGGATCTAGTACCCACACCTGACTCGCCCTCCCACTTGAGCCTGTTAAGAAAAAGAAAAGGAACAAAGAAAATTTTATTTTAATAATTGCATTTTTAAGTGTATTTTTAAAAGATAACATTAGGTAAAACAATTCAGTTTGCTTTTATTTCCATTATTAATTTCAACAAAAGTTAATAGACATTTTAAGCCTTAATTTAGTATGGCAGTCATGATAAAATTGATGTACGCAAAAATGATAATAATATCATTATAGACGTTTTAGGCCTTAGTTTAATATGGCATTCATGATAAAATTGAAGTACGCAAAAATGATATTAATATCATTATAGGCTCGGCACATGTAGCACAGTGGTTACTGTGGGCTGGGAAGTTTGAACCTGGCCCTTGCCAGCTAAACAACAATGACAAGTGTGACAAAAAATAGCTAGGTGTTGTGGTGGGCACCTATAGTCCCAGCTAGTTGGGAGGCTGAGGCAAGAGAATTGCTTAATCCCAAGATTTGGAGGTTGCTGTGAGCTGTGACACAATGGCACTCTACCTAGGGTAAACTCTGTCTCAAAAAAATTACATATATATATATATATATATAATTATAGCACAAAGATGGCATACTTGGGATTATAAAAATATATTTTGGGTAGGATCATTGGCTCATGCCTATAATGACAGCATTTCAAGAGGTCAACATGGGAAGATCTCTGGAGGTCAGGAGTTAAAGACCAGACTGGACAGTATAGTGAGACCCCATCTCCACAAAACATAAAGAGAAATTAGCTGTGCATGGTGACTAAAGTCTGTAAGCTCACTAGTTTGGGATTCTGAGACAGGAGGAAGGCTTGAGGGTAGGAATCTGAGATTAACCAGGACACCATAGCAAGACCCCATCTTTTGGATTGCTTTTGAATGATGGAATGATAGAACAGCAATGATAAAGAAAAAGGAAATGGATTCAAACATAGTTAATGATGCAGGGTAGAAACTCCAGATGGTGTGGTGTCTTAAGCATTCGGCAGCATCTGAGTGTGGACCCCACCCAGGG
This sequence comes from Arctocebus calabarensis, assembly GCA_963573935.1. Lineage (NCBI taxonomy): Eukaryota > Metazoa > Chordata > Mammalia > Primates > Lorisidae > Arctocebus > Arctocebus calabarensis. Next base: position 2,801 of record CAUYON010094881.1, read on the forward strand.
TGGGACCAAGGTCAGTGTTGGTGGATTTCTTCTGCACGAGTGTTTCCAGTGTCTTACTGAGGACCTGATTGCAGGAAAGAGACTCAGGCATTTTCTCCCAGCTTCTATTTTAAACTTGCCGTATCTGGGTGGTGCCCAGAAGACTTTGCACCATCGATCCAGAGTAGCACCTACTCAGTCCAGCCTAGGAGGCCTCTCAGCTGTGCTGCCAGTTTGCCAGACTGTTTTCTTTTCATTTGTCCTGGCCACGCCACTGTTCTGGTGGTTTTCACAGTATGAGAATATCGTTCCATCAGGATTTTGAGGCATTCTATTAAAAGCCCTGTATAAATCCTAAATAAATCATAAACCATCATCTAGGGGATGCTTCATTCTTACTAAATTCCCACTAATTACATTTTTAGTACAGAATAATTAAACACCTCATGTGATTTTCATCAAGGAGCGGGTCATTTGCCCAGACACAAATCAGAACTATTTAAAAACAGAGATTTTAGCTTTCCCCACATGAAGCCAAGTCCCTCGGAAGGCATGCTTTTTTATTGTTGTTGTTGTTCAAATTTTTCCAGTTTATTCCAATTACAAGTAGGCCTGGAGATCAGTGCTGTAGACACCTTTGCAGACGTACACTACTATACAAATTTTTGGATGCAAACTCCAAGGCATGTTTTAATATCCTAGGGTGGGTGGCACCTGTGGTTCAAAGGAGTAGGGCCCCATACGCCAGAGGTGGCAGGTTCAAACCCAGTCCAAGCCAAAAACTGCCAAAAAAAAAAAAAAAAAATCTTAGGGAAATACTCACTTGTCAAATTCTTTACAAAGTTTCCTTAACTTGGTTTTTAATCTTGACCTACAAGATAATTTATTTGGTCATTATCAGTAGCTGCCTTTATTTGCACTAATCAGGTTGAGACCAAGTATATACAGACATTTCCCTTTTGAAGATCTGTGATGCTGTTTTGGACATGCCATTGGGCTAATGCAGTGTTCTTGAAATAGTAAAGGATTAAAACCCAATTACAGCCTCCCCCATCATAACGTAAGTGAAATTGAAAATTCAGTATGGGCACTTGAAAAAATGAGAACTTCTCCAGTCCTTTCTCTGGGTCCTTCAAAAAAATTCACTGTGAATGGTCCATGCAGTATCTATAAAAAATGTTGCATGCATAATAAATGAATACCTCGGGCAGCGCCTGTGGCTCAGTGAGTAGGGAGCTGGCCCCATATAAACGAAGGTGGTGGGTTCAAATCCAGCCCTGGCCAAACTGCAACAAAAAAATAGCTGGGCATTATGGCAGGTGCCTGCAGTCCCAGCTACTCGGGAGGCTGAGGCAAGAGAGTCGCCTAAGCCCAGGAGTTGGAGGTTGCTGTGAGCTGTGACGCCACAGCACTCTACTGAGGGCGACAAAGTGAGACTCTGTCTCTATAAATAAATGAATGAATGAATAAATACCACATACATATAAATAAATGAATGAATGAATAATACCATATACATCCTTAATAAATCATAAATCATCATCTCTGGGGTTTCATTCTTGCCACATTCCAACTAATTAAATAACTCAAGTCAGTAAGGTTTTTATACATCATTCCCTCAATGCTATGTCTTTTAAAGTGGAAAAAAAAAAGTCTTTCTAAATATTAACTCACATACTTATGAGTTATAAATATTAACTCACATGTGCTTGAACTTCACAGAGAGAAGGGTACGTGTCATCCTTGGGGGTTTTGGTTAGTGACGGTCATCCAACTTTAATTACAAATTCTATAGAAGAAGGCTTTACCCCAGTATGGCCCGGTGTCAATGAACCCAATTTCAGAATTGCAACTCAAGGCATAATCATAATGACATGATTCAAAATCAAAGCTACTTTATTGCCTCTTGTTAGGCCAGAGCATCTGTTTGTTTGTTTATTCTCATTTATTTATTTATTTATTTTGAGACAGAGTCTCACTTTGTCACCCTCAGTTGGCATCACAGCTCACAGTAACGTCGAACTCCTGGGCTTAAGCGATTCTCTTGCCTCATCCTCCCAAGTAGCTGGGACTGCAAGCTCCCCCCATAACCCCGGTTATTTTTCTGTTGCAGGTGTCATTGTTGCTTAGCTGGCCCAGGCTGAGTTCAAACCTACCAGCCTCAGTGTATGTGGCTGGCACCATAACTACTGTGCTATGGGTGCTGCATCAGGCCAGAATATCTTTAATAAAAAAAAAAATTTTTTTTGGAAGAATAGAAGTAGTATCAATAGCAGTGATTTTTAACTAATGTGCTCTGAAACGATCCTAGGTATGCCAAGAAAACATTTAAAGATCATTAATTAAACTATTTTTTTTATTTTTTTCCTTGTTTTTTATTAAATCATAGTTGTGTACATTAATGCAATCATGGGGTACAATGTGCTGATTTTATACACAATTTGAAATATTTTCTTTGAACTAGTTAACATAGCCTTCATGGCATTTTCTTAGTTATTGTATGAAGACATTTGTATTCTGCATTCAGTAAGTTTCACCTGTGCCCTTCTAAGATGCACCGTAGATGTGGCCCCACCAATTACGCTCCCTCCACCCATCCTCTCCCCTCCCCTTCCCTCCCTTGCCCCTCTCCCCATATTCTTGTGCTATAGTTGGGTTATAGCCTTCATACGAAAGCTATAAATTAGCTTCATAGTAGGGCCCAATACATTGGATACTTTTTCTTCCATTCTTGAGATACTTTGCTAAGAAGAATATAATGCTATTCTTGACTGAAGATCATTAATTAAATTATTTTTGAAACAAGTTCAAAGCCCAGTAAAGTATATTCTTTTGTTTGTTTGTTTTTGATCAACATAATTCAAGCGTGCCACGAGAGTTTAACTATAGGTTCTAGGGTGCCGTGAGATGGAAAAGGTTGAAAAATGCTGATCCGAAGTGTTTTCTTCCATGAAGAACTTAACCTTTTTGTGAGGCTAAGTCAGGTGTGTTTCCTGAGTTTGAGCCTGGTGTCATAACCAGCTCCCTAACGACCATGGCAATGGCAAAAACATTCAGTACACAGACACACACATTGCTGCAGAGGGCTGAAGTCTTTGAATACATTTTCCGTGTCTGAATCCATGTCAGCCCGGCGTAAGGTCAGATCCAACCAGGGGAGTCTCTTTTGCAGAAAATAAATGACTTTTCAGTATATCCACAATCTCCTGAAGGCAGCAGCTGCTGGGAGGCCATCCTCCCAGAAGTGCGTATTCTGGTTTTTATTTTTAAGTTTGCTTTCAATTGTTTTAGTTTGAAGTTTTTTTTCTTAATTTTCCTTTTGTTTATGTATTCATTTTTTATTGAGACAGAGTCTCACTTGGTGGCTCTGGGTAGAGTGCTCTGGCGTCACAGCTCACAGCAACCTCAAACTCTTGAAGCGATCCTCCTACCTCAGCCTCCCAAGTTGCTAGGAATACAGGCACCTGCCACAACTACTGGCTTTTCTTTTTTTGTAGACACAGGGGTCTCCCTCTGACTCATGCTGGTCTCCAACTCCTGAGCTCAGGGGGATCCAGCCACCTGGGTCTCCCAAAGTGCTAGGATTACAGGCGTGGGCCACTCCGGGTGCGTGTATTCTTGTTTTATTCCAGCGACCTGAAGCCTAAAATTGACCTCTTATTTATTTTTTTTTTGATCTCCATCAGCTTTGACTCCAGAGTGAAGGTGTTCGCCAATGGCACCCTGGTGGTGAATTCGGTGACAGAGAAAGACGCCGGAGATTACCTGTGCGTGGCGCGTAACAAGGTGGGTGACGACTACGTGGTGCTCAAGGTGAACGTGGTGATGAAACCCGCCAAAATAGAGCACAAGGAGGAGAATGACCACAAGGTCTTCTACGGGGGCGACCTGAAGGTGGACTGCGTGGCCACCGGCCTTCCCAACCCCGAGATCTCCTGGAGCTTGCCGGACGGGAGCGTGGTCAACTCCTTCGTGCTGTCGGACGACAGCGGTGCGCGCACCAAGCGCTACGTGGTTTTTAACAACGGGACGCTGTACTTCAACGAGGTGGGGATGCGGGAAGAAGGTGACTACACGTGCTTCGCGGAAAACGAGCTGGGGAAGGACGAGATGAGAGTGCGCGTCAAGGTGGTGGCCGAGCCCGCAGCCATCCTCAACAAGACGTACCTGGTGGTGCACGTGCCCTATGGAGACGTGGTCACCGTGCCCTGTGACGCCAAAGGGGAGCCCGTGCCCAAGGTGACGTGGCTGTCCCCAACCAACAGGCTCATCCCCGCGTCCTCGGAGAAGTATCAGATATACCAGGACGGCACGCTGCTTATTCAGAAAGCCCAGCGCTCCGACAGTGGGAATTACACCTGCGTGGTGCGGAACAGCGCGGGCGAGGACAGGAAGGTGGTGTGGGTTCACGTGACCGTCCAGCCGCCGCGGATCAACGGCAAGGCGGATGCTCTCACCACCGTGCGGGAGATCGCGGCTGCGGGGAGCCGCAAACTGGTGCCCTGCAAGGCAGAGGGCATCCCTGCCCCGAGGGTCCTGTGGGCCTTCCCGGAGGGCGTGATCCTGCCCGCGCCCTACTTCGGAAACCGCGTCACGGTCCATCGCAATGGGTCGCTGGACATCAAGAGCTTGAGAAAGAGCGACTCTGTGCAGCTGGAGTGCATTGCGCGGAACGAGGGCGGGGAGGCCAGGATGGTGGTGCAGCTGACCGTGCTGGAGCCCGTGCACAAGCCCGTCTTCCACGACCCGGTCAGCGAGAAGATCACCGCCACGGCCGGCCACACCATCAGTCTCAACTGCTCGGCCGCCGGGACCCCGCCGCCCTCGCTGTCCTGGGTGCTCCCCAACGGGACGGAGCTGCAGAGCGGCCGACAGCTGCAGCGATTCTATCACAAAGCGGACGGCATGCTTCACATAAGCGGCCTGTCCTCGGGGGACGCGGGCGCGTACCGCTGCGTGGCCAGGAACGCCGCGGGCCACACGGAGAGGCTGGTGTCGCTCCAGGTCGGGCTGAAACGCGAGGTGACGAACCCGCACCACAACCTGGTGAGCATTATCAACGGGGATACCTTGCATCTGCACTGCGTCCCCCCCGGGGACAACCGGCCGGGACGGTTCTCCTGGACGCTTCCCAACGGCGTGGTTTTGGAGAGCCCCCACGCCCTGGGGCGCTTCTCGCTGTGGAACAACGGGACCCTCACGGTGCGGGAGGCCTCGGTGTTTGACAGGGGCACCTACGTGTGCCGGGTGGAGACGGAGCACGGGCCTTCGGTCACCACCATCCCCGTGATTGTCATCGCGTATCCCCCGCGCATCACCAGCGAGCCCACACCGGTCATCTACGCCCGTCGGGGGAACACGGTGAAGTTGAACTGCATGGCCGTGGGCATCCCCAGAGCCGAGATCACCTGGGAGTTGCCCGACAAGTCGCACTTGACGGCTGGCGCGCACGCTCGGCTCCACGGGAACAGATTCCTGCAGCCGCAGGGCGCGCTCACCGTTCAGCAGGCCACGCCGCGCGACGCGGGCTCCTACAAGTGCACGGCCAAGAACGTGCTGGGCAGCGACTCCAAAACCACTTACATCCACGTCTTGTGAGCCGCCCGCCGCAGAAGGGCAGACTCCGGAGCTGGTCCTTATGCAGGGTTTAAAAAAAAAAACCAAAAAACAAAAAACAGATAAAAGCCAGACTGGGGGACCCGGGTCAGAGCTCACCCCTCCTTCCCTCCTTCCCTACCCACCAAAGGAATTTTGTTTGCTGGGGGGGCACCGTGGCCTCCGCGGAGGGTTTCAGATTGAGGTTAACCTTAACCTAGGCGTTGCGCAAAACGAAGCAAAAAAGACTCCGGCTCCGCCTCCCTGGGAACTATCCTTTTTGTTTGCAAGGCTTCAGGGGATTTACTGGACTGCAATTTCTAGCAAACTGCCTCCTGACTGACAAGCATTCATGGCAAAAAAAATAATAAAACCAAGGGCGTTAATGGTGCGCTGCTATTCGGATGGAGAAGCCTGTCTTACTTAACCTGCCACAATTGTAACTTCATAGAACCTTCCAGCAGGACACCTGTTCGCTCTTCGCGTATTTCTTCTGTCATTTTCCAAGCTCCAGTTCACCTAAGGAGCAATTTAGAATCAGAGCAATGGATTTTTATTTCTCACTTTAAAAACAAACAATTTCTTTCTCCCTGGAACTTACTTTTTACATGATGTTTTAGATATATATATATTTTTTTTCTTTCTAATCAGACGATGAGATTAGAAAGGAAAATACTTTCTGTCTCATTAAAAAGAATAAATTATTGGTCTTTACAAGACTTGGATACATTATAGCAGACATGGAAATGCAGGAGTTTTTTGTTTGTTTGTTTGTTTGCGGTTTTGGCCGGGGCTGGGTTTGAACCCGCCACCTCCGGCATATGGAACCGGCGCCCTACTCCTTTGAGCCACAGACACTGCCTGGAAATGCAGGTTTTAAAAAGTCTTTACAAACATCCTTCAAGTTTTGTGACCTCTATAACTAGCCTGGGATATTTTTTTATTTCCTTGAATATAAAATGTATTTCGAACTCCATTGCAAAGGGTGATGATGGGAAGGAGACCCCATGGCCCTGTAGAATTGAATCCAGAGTCTTCCAGAAAAGTTCAGAAATGTCTGTGAAACTTCCAAGCTGTCCATCTGCTCCAAAGCAGCTGCCCCTTCTCAGGCCATGGGTGTGTCTGTGCCCTTGGACATCAGGAGGGCTATTATTTCCATGACTGCTTTACTGTATTTTTAAGGTCAATATACTGTACATTTGATAATAAAATAATATTTTCCAAAAACCTGGGCCACCAGGGCAGTGATATTTTCAAGGGCCAAAGAGCTTCAGGGGCATTTGGGATTACATCAGAACTGCTGAAAATGGTACTTCTATTTATCCATATCTATTATTCTGTATGTATTTTAACATGCAAGGACATTAAGTCAAAAGCACGGATTCTGACGTGTGTTTGAGAGGCAGGAAGGCAGAATTGGACTCTTGGTACCATGAGGTGGTAATTCCAATACACAGCAAGATGGTTTTGGGATCGAGAAGCAACATTCCTGCAGAAAATCCTACAGAGATTTATTTTTCTTTTCTTCTTCTTCTTCTTTTTTTTTTTTTTTTTTTTTTGGCAAAAACACATCTGAGGGTACCTGTGTTCCATTTTTTAAATATATATGCACCACTTTTGGTTTTTGCGACCCCTGAGAGAAAGGAAAGAGTGGAGTTAAAATGAATTTTTTGGATTTTTTTTTTTTTTTGCAGTCTTTGGCTGGGGCTGGGTTTGAACCCTCCATATGGGGCCGGCGCCCTACTCCTTTGAGCCACAGGTGCCGCCCTTAAGATGAATTTTTTGATAAGAACATGATGACCAGCATTTGCAGAAATGCAATTCTGCCCATCAGAAATCAAAGAGCGCCTGATTCTTGACAAGTCTGGGGAAGCAGAGCATTGTCGTATTCATGAATCCACCTGTGTGCTGAAGTTTTAGTGCACATGTGTTATTGTGAGGCAGACAGTAGGAGAGGCCCTGAGGAAACGGACCATGGGCCGACTGAATGCACAAGCCCCCCAGCTGAGTCTCCCAGGCTCAGAGGGAGTGATGTTTGCAGCTGGAGGACCCTGTGGGATGGGGCGTCTTGTGCACCGTGGGGTGTGGAGTGGTGTCCCAGGGTCCACCGGCCTGATGTCAGCAGCACCCACCACCCAGGTTGTGACATACAAAAATGTCTCCAGTCATTACAGAATTCCCCCCTGAGCGTACAGAATTGCCCTTGACTAAGAGGCACCGAGTTAGAAGATGCATTATACAGAGAGAGTGATGGTTGGTAGGTAGGTAGAGCCACACGCTGAGACAAGGATGTTCAACCTCAGCACTGTGGGCATTTGACACTGGAGAACTGTCTGTGGTGGGCTGCCCCATATGCTGTAGGGTAGGTGGAAGTCCCTGGGCTCCACTCGCCAGATGCTGGCAGCTCCCACCACCTAATCATCGCAACCCAAATTGCCTCCTACAAGCCTTGTCCAGTGTCTGCTGGAGGCAATATTGTCCCTGGTTGAGAACTGTCAGATAGGTAGGTGGGTGGGTGGGTGGATGGATGGATGGATGGATGGATGGATTGGATGGACGGATGGATGGATGATGGATGGATAAATAGATAAATAGATAGATAGAAGAGATGGATGGATGGATGGATAAATAGATAAATAGATGGAAGAGATGGATGGATGGATGGATGGATGGATGGATGGATGGATGGATAGATAGATAGATAGATAGATAGATGCATAGATAGATAGATAGACAGGATAGTTGGATGGATGGATGGATGGATAGATGGATGGATAGATAGATAGATAGATAGATAGATAGATAGATAGATAGATAGACAGACAGACAGACTGGGTGGATGGATGGATGGATGGATGGATGGATGGATGGATGGATGGATAGATAGATAGATAGATAGATAGATAGATAGATAGATAGACAGACAGACAGGATAGTTGGATGGATGGATGGATGGATGGATGGATGGATGGATGGATGGATAGATAGATAGATAGACAGACAGACAGACAGACAGACTGGATGGATGGATGGATGGATGGATGGATGGATGGATGGATGGATGGATAGATAGATAGATAGATAGATAGATAGATAGATAGACAGACAGACAGACAGACAAGATAGTTGGATGGATGGATGGATGGATGGATGGATGGATGGATGGATGGATAGATAGATAGATAGATAGATAGATAGATAGATAGATAGATAGATAGACAGACAGACAGACTGGGTGGATGGATGGATGGATGGATGGATGGATGGATGGATGGATGGATAGATAGATAGATAGATAGATAGATAGATAGAT
>CAUYON010094889.1:0-22570 GCA_963573935.1 Arctocebus calabarensis
CGTTGTGGCGGGCGCCTGTAGTCCCTGTTACTTGGGAGGCTGAGACAAGAGAATTGCCTAAGCCCAGGACCTGGAGGTTGCTGTGAGCCATGAAGCCATGGCACTCTACCAAGGGCAACAAAGTGAGACTCTGTCTCTAAAAAAAAAAAAACAAACCAAAAAACAAAACAAAACAAACAAAAAAAAGTCAGAGATGCGTATTGAGATTTATGTGTAGGGATGGTCACTCACATGTTCTTTGTAATAGAAAATTGCCAACAGTGAGAATATTTAACAATAAAGGGCAGGCTAAGAGATAGTATGTTTGGTCTTATGATAGAGTACTATGTAGACATCAAGATTTTTGAGAGTATTTAATGTCAGTGGAAAATGTTCGTAAGTGAAAAGAGCAGACTATGAAACAATGTATCATATTCTAGTTTTGTTTAATTAAAAAATAAGAAAAATTGTATGACATACACAGAAAAAGAAAGACTATGTGATAATGAGACTTTTGGTGCTTTAATTTTTTTTCATATTCCAAGTTCTTTAATGATCATGTTTTATAGTGAGTTTCCCTAATCTGAATATCCACAATCCAAAATTCTCCAATGAACATTTTATTTGAGTGTCAAGATAGCACTCAAAAAGTTTTGGATTTTGGAGCATTTTGGATTTTCGGGTTAGGGGTGCTCAATTAGTAAGTACAATGCAAATATTCCAAAATCTGAAAAAAAACCCAAACCCGAAACACTACTGCTCCCACACATTTTGGATAAGCTGAGAATGTTTTTTAACTTTAATTGGCTCTTTACCTCCCACCCCAAAGTACTCAAGAATATTTTAATCTAAAGCTAAGTATTTATTATAATAATAGGTGAACCAAGAAAATGCCTTTTCTCTGCCTTTCTGTTGTTAATGTTAGAATGTGTTTGTGTTTTTTAAAATTAAAGCCATTGTCATTCTTTGTGTGAGAGAGATGGCTTTGGGGTTTTAAGCAGTTGCAATTTTATCCTAAGGGAGTTGTATCCCTTTTAGTAGGAACTCAGTAGAATAATGCATCATCCTTGTGACATCATGCAATGATGCCTGACTCCAAAATGACTTAGTGAGTGAGTGGTGTTTGGACCAGTTGTTTATGACAGAGTCCAGGTGGACCGTCCATTTACTAAAGGTGGATGAATGGTAGTGAACTTGGAGCTTTTCTGTTTGTTGGTGGTAGAAATCACTAGATATGGACCCTATTTTTATTTGGAAATGTTTGCAATTTGGAAAGAATTAGCAATGTTAGCAGGTGATGGTTCTATGAGAAGGCAATCTAGGAGGACCTTCTAGTGGTGGGAGATGGGTTTTAGGGATTGGGAGTGGGTTTTCTTTGCATTTGGCAATAGCAGATGATGGGTGCTGATGGTCAAAAGGTTTGTATTCTTTGAGATGTACTTGACTATGAGATTGGTTGAGTTAGGCGATGGAGTAGTTATGAAATCATGAGTTAAAATGTCTTATGCTTCTGTAGGCCTTGTTGTCACCAGTTACTTGGGAAACCTATAAGGCTGAGAAAAAGCTGAATATAGCAGCCACTTCCTGAGAAGGTGTTGAGCGGTAGTTCAGAGTGCTGGATCTTGGGTAAAACTAGAATGCCATGCTTCTGTTGGGCTCATCATTTGAGAGAGACTAATGAGGGAAGAGCTGGCTTTCTTGGGAGGATTCAGTCTTTTAACACTCTTCTATTTTGAATCCTTTAAATAAGTACATGTGGGAATCAGGAGTCTACAGTAAGTTTTTTTCCTCTGGTAAATGGTTATCAACCTTATGTTGGTGAATAGTATTATAGTGTATGGATATGTGTATCCCACTTTTATGGGATTCCTGCGTCATGCAGTCACTCCGTTTCATGTCTTGAGGAATTGCCAGACTGTTTTCCAACATGACTGTAATGATTTTATATTACTATCAGCAATATATGAGGATTTTAATTTCTCCATAAACTGACTAATACTTGTTATTATTTATCATAAATTTGATTATAGACAACTTATAGTAGTGGGTGTGAAGGGGTATCTTATTGTAGTTTTTTTTTTTTTTTTTTTGAGATAGAGCCTCAAACTGTCACCCTGTGTAGAGTGCTTTGGCATCACAGCTCACAGCAACCTCCAATTCCTGGGCTCAAGCGAGTCTCCTGCCTCCGCGTCCCAAGTAGCTGAGACTACAGATGCCCGCCACAACGCCCGGCCATTTTTTGATTGCAGCCATCATTGTTGTTTGGCGGGCCCGGGGGCTGGATTCAAACCCGCCAGCTTAGGTGTACGTGGCTGGTGCCTTAGCCCCTTGAGCCACAGGCGCCGAGCCTCTTATTGTAGTTTTGATTTGCAGTTCTCTCATGGGTAATGATGTTGAACATCTTTTCGTGTGCTTATTGGGCATTCATATATCTTCCTTGGAGAAATGTCTGTTTAGATTGTCCATTTCATTTCAATTGGGCTACTTGTTTTATTATTGAATTGGAAGAGTACACTTCCCCCCCACCCCTTTTTTTAAGAGATGAGGTGTTACTCTGTCACTTAGCCTGGAGTACAGTGGTATGATTATAGTTCCAGCAGCCTTGAACCCCTGGGCTCAAATGATCCTCCTGCCTCAGCCTCTGAGGAGCTAGGACTGCATTTGTGTGCTGCTACGCCTGGCTAATTTTACTTTTTAATTAATTATTTATTTATTTTAATTTTTTTTAGAGACAGAGCCTTAAGCTGTTGCCCCTGTGTAGAGTGCAATGGCATCACAGCTCATGGCAACCTCCAACTCCTGGGCTCAAGCGATTCTCCTGCCTCTGTCTCCCAAGAAGCTGGGACTACAGGTGTCCACCACAAAGCCCGGCTATTTTTTTGGTTGCAGCTGTCATTGTTGTTTGGTGGCCTGGGCCATCTCAGGTGTATGTGGCCGGCGCCTTAGCCACTTGAGCCACAGGCGCCGAGCCACCTGGCTAATTTTAGTTATATTTTTAAAGCATTGAGGATCCCAGAGAGATTTTCTTTACATGGGCTATTATATATTTGCCATAGAGAAATTAGGATAAAGCATTTAAAAATAGCTTAAAAACATATTACATGTTAATAAAAGTAGCAGAATTATCAAAATTGTTTTATTTTGGAAAATATAGTAAGTACAGTGTTTTATATATTTGTAAATCTCTTTATTTTTATTTATTTATTTTATTATTATTATTATTATTATTATTATTTTGAGACAGAGGCTCAAGCTGTCACCTTGGGTAGAGTGCCGTGGCATTACAGCTCACAGCAACTTCCAACTCCTGGGCTCAAGCGAGTCTCCTTGCCTCCGCCTCCTAAGTAGCTGGGACTACAGGTGCCCGCCAGCGCCCGCCACAACGCCCAGCCATTTTGTGGTTGTAGCCGTCATTGTTTGGCAGGCCCAGGCTGGATTCGAATCTGCCAGCTCAGGTGTACGTGGCTGGCACCTTAGCCCGTTGAGCCACAGGCGCCAAACCAAATCTCTTTATTTTTATTTTTTAATTTTTTTTAGGTAGTCTCACTTTGTTGCCCTCTGTAGAGTGCTGTCGCGTCACAGCTCACAGCAACCTCAAACTCTTGGGCTTAAGCGATTCTCTTGCCTTAGCCTCCCAAGTAGCTGGGACTACAGGTGCCTGCCACAATACCAGTTTATTTTTAGAGATGAGGTTTCCTCACTCTGGCTAATGCTGGTCTCAAACTTGTGAGCTCAGGCAATCCACCCATGCTGGCCTCCCAAAGTGCTAGGATTACAAGTGTGAACCACCTCACTGGGCCTGCCAATCTCTTTAATCCCTGCCTTAGTAGAAGATATATGGATTCTAGCATCTACTTTTATACTTAGTCTGTTGCAGTATGTTTTGGTTGAAATACATGAAGAAAATCTGATTTTATACAGATATTTAGTTGGAAAAGGGAGGATTTTACTAGCCTCTTAAGATAATTATGGCTATGCTTAGGTATTATATCAACTTTACAAGAGGTAGTTCTGGCCAGGCACGGTGGTCTACCAAAGGTGAAGGCAACAAAGTGAGGCTCTGTCTCAAAAAAGAAAAAAAAAAAAAGTGGTAGTTCCCCTTCCTTCCCCCTCACCTTTTTCCCTCATTTCCTTTCCTCTTCCCTCCTCCTTCCCTCTTCTCCTCCCTTTTCCTTTCCTCTTTCTTTTCCTTTCCTCGTTCATTCCCTTCTCCCTTCTCCCTTTTCCCTTTCCCTTTTTCTATAGGGTTTCACTATGTTACCAAGGCTGTTCTTAGATTGCTGACCTCAAGAGAACCTCACATCTCAACTTCCAAAGTGTTGGGATTATAGGTGTGAGCCACCTCACTGAGCTGATAAGAGATCGTTTTTTTTTTTGTTTGTTTGTTTGTTTTTTTGAGATAGAGCCTCAAGCTGTCACCCTGGATAGAGTGCTGTGGCATCACAGCTCACAGCAACCTTTAATTCCTGGGCTCAAGCGAGTCTGTTGCCTCCGCCTCCCAAGTAGCTGGGACTACAGGCGCCTGCCACAATGCCCCGCCATTCTTTTTTGGTTGCAGCTGTCATTGTTGTTTGGTGGGCCGGGCTGGATTTGAACCCACCAGCTCAGGTGTACGTGGCTGGCACCTTAGCCCATTGAGCCACAGGCGCTGAGCCAAGAGATCGTGTTTTAAAGGTTAGCTACAATTTGGAGTCTGAACTCCATCAATGAACTTTTCATACTCATTCACATTGAAATCTATTGGTCTCTCTTGCATTTTGAATGAATCTTACTAATGGGTAATTTTTTATCATCGTCATACACTGTACATTTAGAAAATACTGATTTATAGTCATACAGCTCTTCCAAATGCTGACAAATTTTATTGTATAGTATTTAAGAATTCGCATTTGTCCTAGGTGCAGTGGCTGACACCTGTAATTCCTAGCACTCTGAGAGGCTGAGGTGGGTAGATTGCTTGAGCTCAGGAGTTTGAGACCAGCCTGAGCAAGACTAAGACCTCATCTCTACTAAAAATAGAAAAATTAGTCAGATGTGGCAGCAGCCTACAATCCCAGCTGCTTGGGAGGCTGAGGCAGGAGGATTGCTTGAACCCTCAGGAGTTTGAGGTTGCTGTGGATTAGGCTGATGCCATAGTACTCTAGCCTATGGCAACAGATAGAGACGATCTCAAAAAAAAAAAAAAATTCACTTTGTTAATATTCCCATCTATTCCAATAGGAAAGTCTTTTATGTATCAAGATTCTGTCCAACAAATTTCCCAAAATTCTGATTGTTACTTTTCAAATTTTTTCATTCGCAACAGATATTGCCAGTTGTTTTCCTTGAAGTGATGGACTCACTCCATTAATTTTTGAGAAAATGTCTACCTTACATTTAAAAAATGTATTCAGGTTTACATTTAATAAAATAATAATTCTGTTGCTTCATTGACATTGCATCATCAACATTCTTAAGGAAACTTCTGTGCAATTCCAAGTATCCAGTGGTCAGGAGTACAGTTTGGCATCACTATTGTGATTCATGCAATAGTTTTTCATACCATTGTTTTTTGTAACATCAGTGCAAAAGTTCGCAGAGTATAAAAGGCAAATAATGCCTTTGTGTTATTACAAAAACAGTTTTGCTTTCACAGATTACATGAAAGGATTGAAGGGCCTTCACCACCACCATATCACTATGGGCTTGAGAACTACTGGGCTAGACAACATTTAATGTAAACTGGGATAAAATCGTTTTGAAGGTGCTTGCTTCTATGTTTCTGAGACTGGTAGCATAAACTTGCATGGTGATACAGTAGTATGTGCCTTATAGTTGCACTATTCTTCCTAGTCTTCAGCAATATGCCAAATCACAGAGGCATAACCATTGGGGCTCCTTTGAAAACAAACTTAAGTCTCATTTTCTTCCCTTTCTTTCTTCCAAAGAAAGGACCTTTTCTCCATCACCTTTACCAAATATACTGTTTCTCTATTTCATGTTTTATGTTTTAAAAAGGGTGGTGGTCCTCTAGGGCCACCTTCTCTATCCCTGTTTCTCAGGACATGTGTACATTGAGAACCCTTGACTGATGTCTAGTTTAAGCCCAGGCCAGTGACTGGCATTGACCTGGTCCTTGCCATGTAAATCCTTGCTGAATGGCATAAGACTCTAACTTAGCAGTTCATGGAATTATAAGGTGAGTCCAGTTTCCCAGCCAATTATGACTCCATCTAAAGCTGTGGCTGGGCCATTAATGTATTTTGCCCTTTATCCTCTTTTATATCTTGCCAAACTCTGAGAGTCTACTGTATAGCTACTGGCAATAGACCTCTGCCAAAACAGTCTATAAATGTACCATTTTGCACCTCGTTTTTTCTTGTTTCCCCTTGTGATGGCGCCTTGCCTGTGTTTCTCTCTCCTATATCTTTCCACCCACTTAAAAAAATTATTCATTTAACTTATTCCTGCATTGTAATATTAGAGACTTTTGGCTTCTGTAGTTATTTAATGTAAAGGAGATGCTGAAGAATGCAAATGCTAATATTCCTCTGCCATTAGTTCTCTAAGGACACTCCAGTGGGTTGAATTGTGTCTGTCACCCCAAATCCACATGCTGAAGTTCTAACCCCCAGTAGCTCAGAATGTGACCTTAGTTGGAGATCTTTACAGAAGTAGTCCAGTTAAAACGAGGTCATTAGGATATCCCCTAATGACCTGTTGCCCTTATAAAAGGGGGAATTTGGATGTGCACATGGGCACAGTAAGAATGCTAGGTGAGGATGGAGGCAGTGATCAAGGTGATGGTTCTACAGGCCAAGAAACACTAAAGATTGCCAGCAGCGAGGGGAGAGACATGGAACAGAGTCTCCCTCAGAAGGATTCAACCTTGCCAACACCTTGAGTTTGGATGATAAATTTCTGTTGTTTAAGGCATCTAGTTTGTGATGTTTTGTTATGGCAACCCTAAGAAATGAATCCCATCTCAAGGCTGACTACTATCTCCCATGACCCTGTGGTTCTGTTACTCACCTTCGACTTTTATTCTGTAGGTCATGGCAGGGGTGGTTTCCTACTCTGTGAGGTTCCTCCTCAGAGCAATGCTCTGTGAATGCACACACTAATGGAGAATGCAAGGTTAAGGACTGTGTCTTCTAGAAGAATGGATAGAGATGGGTAAGTGGACCCAGAGACAGGCAGCTCCATGTATCTGTTCTCATCCCTTCTGCACTGATTAGAGATGTTGAAATCTGACTAGCCTCCACTTGTTCCTCTTTCCTTTTGAACAAGAAGCATTGAGCAGGCACGGGTATATCTGCCTTTATTTTTTCCAAGTACTTTCTCCATGGGACCCTCCTGCGGGTTCCCAGCTGACCACCAGCTTGCACCACACAGCCAGGAGGGGTAGCCAAGAAAAGCGAGCTGCTGGAATGTGCTGGGCCCCGAAACATTACCCTTCTTGGTAGTTTGGTTCTTGCCAGGATGTCCTTGTAAAACTTTTACGAAGATGTTATTGTACTTGCATTGGAGGTTGAAAATTGCTGTAAACCTTGCTAAGTTCCATGTCTCCCCGGAATGTGGGACGCTAAGGAAATGCTTCTGGCCCTCCCTTCTGGTCGGGTGGGCCACTGCAGCAGCTGCCTGCATGGAAAGTTGAGCTGGCTAGATGGATTAAGGGACATCAGCTAGGCCTTTGTTTAAAAATATTTAAAATATGTTTGAACCTTTCTTTATCAACAAAGACCACATCCTTTCAGCGAGGAGAAATTTTTCATTTCCTTTTTTTTGTTTTTTACAATTTTGTTTGGTTCTTTTGTATATTAGTGACTTTGGAAAAGTGACTTTTGAAAACCAAGTATAAAAGGCATTGCATAGTTATAGTCTATTTTACTTAAGGGACAAAAGCAGTTTACGTCTATTAAGAACATGTTTATGAAGATAATCTTCTCTAGCTCATTAGTTTTTTATGGTACAGAGCTTATTTATTTATTTATTTTTTGGAGACAGAGTCTCATTTCGTTGCCCCTGGTAGAGTGCCATGGTGGTATCATAGCTCACAGTAACCTCAAACTTTTGGGCTGAAGCAATCCTCTTGCCTCAACCTTCTGAGTAGCAGGGATAGGCGCCTGCCACAACGCCCAACTGCTTTTAGAGACGAGGTCTTGCTCTTGCTCTTGCTCAAGCTGGTCTCGACCTCATGAGCTCAGGTTATCCGCCCGCCTCAGCTTCCCAGAGTGCTAGGATTATAGACATGGGCCACTGTGCTGAGCTGGTATAGAGCTTTAACGATTAAAACACATGAATATGTTTGAGAATGTGCATATTTAAAAGATCTCTGGAATTAGTACTTCATGAAGGTGTATTAGTCATGACCATGAGCTTTGGAAGTTACAAAGAAATAAAAATGAAAGAGATTCCTATGTCATGGTCTGCTGGTATGAGAGCCAAGAGTCCTTGATTATTAGTTATATTGAGTTAAATTTCAGAATAAGGTAGCATTTTTTAAAAATAAGATATAGGTTTTCTCTTTTCTTCCCCTGTGAGGATCAGGTTTCTGCTAAACTTCAGATTTTCTTTGAGCATCTTCCTAGTGATATAATAGAAATCATGCAGCAAGGCAGCATGTCATGCAACCTCAGGGTCCCCATTCACCTTGGAATGGGTGGGTCAGACTAGGTGTTACAGGCACCAGGCAGTGCACTGCAAGCAGGGGCTGACAGGAAAGGCAAAGTAGGTGGGTCTCTGCTTACTGGATCTGTTACCATGTATTTTTATAAACTGATCCTAGCTCTATCCTTGTTATTCTATGTCCTTAAACCAGATCATTTATTTTGAGGAATATTTGACCAACTCTGGCTCATGGCTTTGCTGTCTAGCCACTGCCAGTGCTTGACAGGGGTGAGGCCACAACCTGTGAGAGATCAGCCTGGAGAATTATTAAGTTGTCTCTTAAGGTCGCTTTAAAATTCCTCAAGGGCCAACCCTGAAGTTCAGGAAAGGGTGTGCTGGGTTTTTCCCTTTGCACCTTTCTCTTCTAAGTGCTCCTGTTTTTCATTTGCCTCTGGAGGCTAGAATGTGAGTAAAGAAGATAAAGGGGCTTTGGTTAAACATTAGAATATATCAGGTTTCAAGGCTTTTGACTAAACTTAGTGAAGTGCCATGGATGACCAAGGTTTCATTATATCCTAAAAGGATATTTCTCTCCAGCCAATTATGTGTCAATCATTAATCATTTAACAAATGGCACTTATATATCTTAGGTTGAATCCTACCTTATCAGTTTTCTAGGTCAGAGATGATTGGATATTGGTAGTTTCCCACGGTTTTATCTAGAGTTCTCTGGAGAGGCCAAGTAGCATTTTGTTTCAGGAGAACAGAGATCTGGGACCTTCTGCCTGTGCTGGGCTGGAATTCTCACCTGGCACTTTCTTGAATGTGACTTTAGGTACCTAGTATTCTATTCATGTTTACTCCTGTGAAAATGGGGGTGATTGTGGTTATTTTCTCTCCTTCTCCCTCTCCCTCATCCACCTTTCCCTTTCTTCTTTTTTAAGACAGGGTCTCATTCTGTTTCCCAGGCTAGAGTACAGTGGCATAGTCATAGCTCCTCTAGTCTCAGCTTTCTGAGTAGCTGGGACTACAGGCACACGCTACCGCACTGACTGATGTGTTTTATTTTTTGTAGAGATATGGTCTCGTTGTGTTACCCAGGCTGATGATCTTGACCTCCTCACTCCTCAGTCTCCCAAAGTGCTTGGATTACAGTCATGAGCTACCATACCTGGCCCATAGGGTTGTCTTAAAGATTCGATCTGCCTATGTGTGTAAAACACCAGCCCAGCACACAGCTTACTCTGTTGTTATTATATTACTTAGTCATTCTTAGGACCTTCACACTTTTGTACTTTCTGCCATACCTGTATGCCACCTGTGTACTTATTGTCTTAGTCAACTTGAGCTGCTATAACAAAATACCATAGGTATTTTAGGTGGCTCAAACTGACATTTCTTTCTCTCCATTCTAGAAGCTGGAAGTCTGAGGTCAGGGTACTAGCATGGTTAGGTTCTGGTGAGGTTCCTCTTCCTGACTCACAGATGGCTGTCTTCTTGCTGTGTCCTCACATGGCGGAAGGAGGGAGGGAGGGAGGGAGAGAGAGAGAGAGGAAGGGTGCACACTAGAGTATACCAGCAAACTCTTCTGGGTCTCTTCTTATAATGAAGAGACTACTACTACCTTAATGACAGCCTCACCCTTGTGACCTCATCTACCCCTATCTCCAAGTAAAAATGGGAGGAGTGAGGACTTCAACAGTTGATTTGGGGCGGGGGACACAATTTAATCTATAGCAGTTATTTGTTTAATGTATATATTTTAAAGTAATTACAGTTTCTAAAAGGGAAGTAATTTATTTTATTGATTCTTAGATGCTTTTCCCTTTTTGTATTTTATCTCTGAAATTGGAGTGTGGTAAAATCCAGGTTTTTTCCTGGTTTAATTTTTTCTTCTCCCCTAAAAGATGTAACTGTTGATAGTGTCTTGTTTTGGAGGAAAATGGTATATTTTGAAGAAAATTTTATCAAGAACTTATGCTGGTTGTCTTTTTCCAGTTCATATTAACATAAATAAGTGTCTATTGTTTTTAAAAGTCCTTTCATGTACCACCTCACATTCTTTGTATTGGCAGTGGACTCATAGCCTACACTTCGATGCCATCGATGGTTTTCAGATCACCCTTTGTGGAGCAGCTTCAAGGCCATTGCCAGGAGCATGGAGGCAAAAGGGAGCAGCCTCAGGGGCTCTTCACCCCTTGAGGCTCTGCCTTTGTTGGTAGTGTGCACTGGAGTTTTATTTAAGGTTTAGTTTATAGAAAAGAATTTCACTACTAAACAGACAGTAACACTAAAACCACAGCAGTAAGCCATCCTTCCATTTGTTCCACTAATGCCCTGGAGCTCCTTACTCTTCTTCCCTTCCATCTTCCAGGGCTGGTGGTTTTTATGTGACTCACAGTGCCCCATGGAGAATTTGGGGAAGCTAGCTTTGCCTTTACTCCTACAGGAATGGCAACTTGTCTGGGAAGAAAGTTGCTCGTCTTTTAGGTTTTTGAAATCACATGGTCTGATATAGACAGTTTCCTTTCTCCTTCTTGAACCTTGAGCTAAGTAAAAAATTACTTAATTATTGAGGGTAATGTGTGTGTGGTCATCATGAAGTACTTATGCACTGTTTTGATTTTTCTTTTTTTTTTGAAAACAGGCTCACTGTTGATGCAGGCTAGAGTGCTCTGGCATCATAGCTCACAGCAACCTCAAATTCTAGAGCTCAAGCAGCCCTCTTGCCTCAGCTTCCCAAGTAGCTGTGACGACAGGCACCTGCCACAATTTTTAATAGAGACAGGATCTTAGTCTTGCTCAGGCTGATCTCGAACTCCTGTGCTCAGGTGGTCCACTCTGTCAGAGTGCTAGGATTGCATACTAATTTTACTTTATTTGTAAGAAAGCTGAGAACCACGTGAGGCATTCCTGTTTCTTGAGACCTCTTTACACATCACATGTCATCCTCTCAAGGAGGGAGGATCTCTGTCATTTCAAGTATGAGGTATAATAGTCTCAGAGAGCTCTAGAATCAGCCTGGGTCAATTCTGGAAGAAAAATAAGGCTTTATGGTCATGATTCTTTTCCACTCCAGAATGTAGCCCTAGGGTTCAGGGACACCAGGAGCCTGGACTGGCCCCTTCTCCTTCCTACAACCTATTGATTTGTTACGAAGGTATATTTGACTTTCATCTAAAGAAGATAGTGTACCTATTGTGCATAAAAAGTTCAAGGCTTTCTTCATTTGGAAGTAGAATTATAGAGGAGTGTAGATTGGCCCAGAGCATCTTTGGGTCTTTTACAACCTAGGCTTCTTGTTTGGAGATGGGACAGTGTTTTTTGAATTCTCTTTTTGTCAAGGGGTTTTACAGTTCTAAGATTTTGCTTTGGTGCCACTGGTTAACAGAAAAGACTTGTAGTTATAAAATTCTAAGCTTAGGTTTATCATTTAGAGCCATTTCATAGTTGGATTCTTGGGCCAACTCTTAACTATGTCTTCAATGTACCTGTCACCCAGTGCATGTATGTCACCCAGAGTGTGCTCAGGGAACTTGTTGAAGGAGATTATAAACTCACAAATTGCTTTCTGATTGGGTGGCAATGCCTGCCCTTTCTGAGATCCTGTCCATAATACTGAAACTGAGTACCATGTTCAGAGATGGGAAATATATGCTGTTGTGCACAGTTTTGGATCTGGAGAACTTTGTGGGGGAATTGGGGAGTCAAGAAAGCTGCTTTGAAAAGATGACTCTTTCTTCTCTTGTTAATGACAGCTGAGGGTGTACTTCACTGGAATGAGTTTTGTCTTTTCTGAAATGTCACAACCACTTGGTCTGTCTACAACTATTTGAGTGCCTACTAGGCCCATAATAAAGCAATGATCAACAGTTTTGGAGGTTGGGTGGAACAGTTGGCTTTACTCTTTCCCCCTCCTTTGGTGGAGAGAAAGGTATGGACACAGTGATTAAGAGCAACTGTGGGGATGGAGTATCTGGACTGTATTTGAGTCCAGTAGATTCTTTTTTTTTTCTTTTCCCCTTTTATTAAGTCATATACACATAGATCATGAATACATTTATGTATTTGTGGGGTACAGTATGTTGATGTTTTATACAATTTGGAGTACTTACATCAAACTGATTAATACAACTTTTGCCTCATTTACTTTATTATTGTGTTAACACATTTATGTTCTATACTTGATAGATTAACTTTTTACTCTTGCAGTATGCTCCATTGGTGTGGTTCCACCATTTACCCTCCTTCTATCAATCCTCTCCCCTTCTTTCCCCTCCCTTTTCCCTACATTTCTCTCCTTCATCCTGGGCTATAGTTGTGATCTATCTTTCATAAGAAAATGTGAATAGGCTTGGTGCCTGTGGCTCAAGTGGCTAAGGCACCAGCCACATATGCCTGATCTGGCGGGTTCGAATCCAGCCCAGGCCCGCCAAACAGTGACGGCTGCAACCAAAAAATAGCCAGGTGTTGTGGCGGGCACCTGTAGTCCCAGCTACTTGGGAGACAGAGACAGGAGAATCGCTTGAGCTCAGGAGTTGGAGGTTGCTGTGAGCTGTGATGCCATGGCACTCTACCCAGGGCAACAGCTTAAGGCTCTGCCTCAAAAAAAAAAAAAGTGTGAGTAAATATAAATTGGTTTCATAAAAGTACTGAGTACATTGGATACTTTTCCTTCCATTCTTGAGATACTTTACTAAGAAGACTATGTTCCAGCTCCATCCGTACAAACATAAAAGAGGTAAAGTCTCCATCTTTTTTTTTTTTTTCTTTTGAGACAGACCCTCAAGCTGTCACCCTGCTGTGTCATCACAGCTCACAGCAACCTCCAATTCCTGGGCTTGAGCGAGTCTCCTGCCTCTGCCTCCCAAGTAGCTGGGACTATAGGCACCTGCCACAACGCCTGGCCATTTTTTGGTTGCAGCCGTCGTTGTTGTTTGGCGGGCCCGGGCTGGATTTGAACCCGCCAGCTCAGGTGTACATGGCTGGCGCCTTAGCCTGTTGAGTCACAGGCACCAAGCTGTCTCCATCTTTTTTTAAGGCTGCATAGTATTCCATAGTGTACACATACCACAATTTATTAATCCATTCATGGGTTGA
The DNA here is from genome assembly GCA_963573935.1 of Arctocebus calabarensis. NCBI lineage: Eukaryota > Metazoa > Chordata > Mammalia > Primates > Lorisidae > Arctocebus > Arctocebus calabarensis. The sequence continues at coordinate 13,669 of CAUYON010094889.1, forward strand.
TGGGCACTTGGACTTCTTCCATGACTTGGCTATTATGAATTGAGCTGCAATGAATAATTCAGTGCAAATATCTTTGTTGCAAAGTGATTTTTGTCTTTTGAATATACTCCTAGTAGAGGAATTGGGGGATCAATTGATGGCGTTCAGTAGATTCTTGGGCATATCACCTCCTAAGCCCAGGCTGCACCTTATCACCTGGGGCAGTAATCACCATTCTGTCTATCCCACAGAAAGGAAGCAGATGTGACCTGAATTACGAGTTATAAATACTGCTTACCTGAAGTGGTTGCCACTGATAGGGGAGGGGTGAGTGCACGAGTGGCCTTTGTGGGAGGTAGTGGACACCAGGAGCCCTCAGGCTTATTAATGACCACATTTGCTTATTTTACCTTCCTTGTGTACCAGTTTATTCATTGCCTTCATTAGAAATTTTTTACCCTTTTTTGGGCTTCTCTGTTAGCTTCATAGGAAACAAGTGTCTGTGCACAGAACCAAGTAAATTGCATCGATCTTATTAAATGGTACTCTGAGAACTTAGCAAAATGAGTACCCGCCTCATTGCTAGAGAAGAATGGAGTCATTTGGGAGACAGTGCCTGTTCTGATATAAAATTTCTCACTCATCAGAAGTATTTGTGAAAATTACCTTTTACACACACTCTTTCTTCCTAAGGGAAGGCTAAGTTGCTTCTCAAGTTTGTCTTGTAAACTTGGGTGAGAATTCTGGTTTTGTTGAAAAACTAGAGCTCAGAAACAAGAAATTACAAAGCTGTTTTTCTTGGAGGAAGAGAGAAGCTCTGCTTATATAGGAGCTTCTGACTCAGGAGCCGTGGCTTCTCATGTGGGAAGTGACCCCTTTGCTATGGAGCCTAAGCAAGTGGGTGAACTGACTGCCACACTTGCTAGTGGCTTTCTCCCTCTCCTCCTCACTCCCTTTCTATTTTTGGAGGAGTAGTTGGGTGGACTTCTTTAAAATAAGATTATTCTCATCTAAGGCTAAGAAGTTACCCATTCATCAAGGACTGTGCTTTGTGTCTAAAAGTAATAGTATCTTAATTTTTTTTTTTTTTGAGACAGAGCCTCAAGCTATCACCCTGAATAGAGTGCTGTGGCATCACAGCTCACAGCAACCTCCAATTCCTGGGCTCAAGGGAGTATCCTGCCTCCGCCTCCCAAGTAGCTGGGACCACAGGCGCCCACCACAACGCCTGGCCATTTTTTGGTTGCAGCTGTCATTGTTGTTTGGTGGGCACGGGCTGGATTCGAACCTGCCAGCTCAGGTGTACATGGCTGGCGCCTTAGCCCACTGAGCCACAGGCACCGAGCCAGTAATAGTATCTTAAATTACCATAAAAATGTGGAAGTGCTATTTTTGTAAATAAAAATTGGGGAATTGGCTGGACTTTGGTGGCTCTTGTCTGTAATCCTAGCACTCTGGGAGGCTGAGGCAGGTGGATTGCCTGAGATCAGGAATTTGAGACCAGCCTGAGTACAAGCAAGACTCCCTCCTCTCTGAAAAGAAAAAAATCAGCTAGGCATTGTGATGGATGCTTATAGTCCCAGCTACTTGAGAGGCTGAGGCAAGAGGATTGAGCCCAAGAGTTTGAGGTTTCTATGGGCTATAACGCCACAACACCCTACCCAGGGCAATAGCTTGAGACTCTGCCTTAAAGAAAAAAAAAAGCTTCACTAAGAAGAATGTGTTCCAACTCCATCCAGGTTAATACAAAAGGATGTAAAGTCTCTATCTTTCTTTTATGCCTGAATAGTATTCCATGGTGTGTGTGTGTGTGTGTGTGTGTGTGTGTGTGTGTGTCTCTATATACACACACCACAGTTTGTGAATCCATTCCTGGGTTGCTGGGCCTTTAGGTTGTTTCTTCTGTATCTTAGTGATTGTAAATTGAGCTATGATAAATAATCTAGTGTAAATGCCCTTATGATAAAATAATTTTTTTTTCCCTTCTGGGTTGATGCCTAGTAATGGGATTGTGGGATCAAAATCCAGAATCTAAATCCCAACACCAAAGATTCTGTTTGGGGTTATATGTAGGATCGTGGGATCAATATGAGTTCTTTGAGGATTCTCCATACTTTTTTCCAAAGAGGCCATATTATTAGTTGGCAGTCCCACCAACAGTGTAAAAGTGTTGATAGGGAGTTTATTTTTATCATCAAGGGACTTTATTTTTAAAAGAGGTATTTTGAAGACTTGATTAGAAGAAAACTGCAGTAAATAGGGTGTTTTCAGTCTCAGATTAGAGGCTGTCGCCCTGGATAGAGTGCTGCGGCATCACAGCTCACAGCAACCTCCAATTCCTGGGCTCAAGCAATTCTCCTGCCTCCACCTCCCTTCTAGCAACTTAACTGTGTCTAGGATGACAGCTTGCTTTTAAGTAGCATTTGATATTCTTCATTGTACTTTTCCTTTTCCTTTCCAACATCTCAGAATTAGATGGGGCAAGTGGTTGAATACTGTTTATTGTTGAGAAATTGGAGTACAGAGATAAAAAATGATTTGCCAAAGACTACACAGTGAAATTACTGGCAGCCTAAGCTTCCCCCCTTGCTATTTCAGGGTCTTGGGTCACCTGACTACTCTCTGGTCTCTGACCCCACAACACCTTCATCGCTGGCTTCCTTTGGTATTTTGCTTTGTTCTGCACTGTATGGTGCTATTAAATACCAAATCTTTTAAAAATCATTTTCACTGTAACTCAGTAGCATCAAACATATTTCTTAATCTTCTAGATTTGAACTAGTCCTGATTTTATTTTATTTTTTATTTTTTGAGACAGAGTTTCATGTCACCCTTGGTAGAGTGCTGTGGCATTACAGCTCACAGCAACCTCAAACTCTTGGGCTTAAGCAATTCTCTTGCCTCAGCCTCCCAAGTAGCTGGGACTACAGGAACCCACCACAACGCCTGGCTGTTTTTTGTTGCAATTGTCGTTGTTTAGCTGGCGAAGGCTGGGTTTGAACCCACCAGCCTTGGTGTATGTGGCTGATTTCTTAACCACTATGCTTTGAGCGCCAAGTCTCAGCTACTTTTTTTTTATTGGTGTCATTGTTTAGCATGTCCGGGCCAGGTTCACCCTAACCACTGAGCTATGGGCGCTGACCCATAGTCCAGATTTTAATTTGATACTTTTAAAAAAGGTAACCTGAAGAGAGCAGGGTAAGAGTTTGCTTGGACTTCTTTTTTTTCTTTCTTGAGATTATAAGGAAGTATTAGATTTCAGAGTCTTAAGTTAACACAGTAGTTACTACCAGATATGACTGGCTACTTAAATTTAATTAAAATTAAATAAACCTTATATTCCAGTTCCCCAGTTGCACTTGCCCCATTTCATTTGCTCAGTAGCAGGTAGCAATAGAACATCACCATTATTGCAGAAGGTTCTATTGGACAGCACTGGTGTAACGTTGCTGTCTTAACCGAGTGACTTTTCTGTAACCTTTGACCTTACAAGTTATGCCTAAAGTGCAGAGGAGTGTAAAAAAGTTGTCTGTGATAGTGACACATGTCTTAGGCCATGCATTAATGTTCTCTGGGTTATCTTTCCCAAAGAAAAAAGAAATTACTTATTTTTCACAGAGAGAGAAAACCTGTTTTTAGTTATTACATTGATCTTTTTAGAGGTACTACACGTTTGCCAGGATAGAATCTAGAGCCAGTGTTACCATTTGTTCTGTAGTTATAGACGAAGTGCTCTGTGTGTCATTAGTAGCATAGATTCCCATAGTTGTGTGTGTATGCATCAAAAATATACACATGAAGACATATGCCTTTACCGATCTGGGGGAGAGATGCAGGGAGGGGAGTGTTACATCCAGAAATGCTGTTATACAAGAAACAGCTGCTATATTGATGTTTCTGCTCTTAAGAATGTTCTTTATTGTGCTTGCTGGTCTCCAACTAGAATATTAGTATGTATGTTGTTTGAGTTGCAAGAATAAAATCCTTAATGCAGAGTTACGGGTAAGGAACTGCTCTTAGATCAAATGCACTGAGGTAAGCTTTTTAGTGCACAGTGGCTTATACCGTGAGTATCCTTTGTGAGGGTGAGGTAGAGAGGGTTACTGTATGCCCCGTGTCATAGCATCTAACTGGATCACAGCTGAGGACTCTTGTTTAGGTTTCTTTTCAGTCTTTATTCTACCAAGATTAGAGTTTAGGGCACCTATAGCTCAGTAGCTAGGGTGCCAGCCACATACACTGGAGCTGGTGGGTTCATATCGAGCCCCGGCCTGCCAAACAATAATGACAACAACAACAAATTAGCCGGGTGTTGTGGCAGGCACCTGTAGTCCCAGTTACTCGGGAGGCTGAGGCAAGAGAATTGCTTAAGCCCAAGAGTTTGAAGTTGCTGTGAGCTGTGACGCCATGGCACTGTACTGAGGGTGACATAGACTTGGTTGTCTCTCCCTCCCCCCTCCAAAAAATAAAATAAAAGATTAGGGTTTAGGGGCTGGTGCCATGGCTCACACCTATAATCCTAGCACTCTGGGAGGCTGAAGTAGGTAGATTGCCTGAGCTCACGAGTTCAAGACCACCCTGAGCAAGAGGACCCTATCTCTAAAAAATAGCCAGACATTGTGGTGGGCACCTGTAGTCCCAGCTACTTGGGAGGCTGAGGCAAGAGAATCTCTTAAGCCCTAGGAGTGTGAGGTTGCTGTGAGCTGTGACGCCATGACACTCTACTGAGGGTGACAAAGTGAGACTGTCTGCAAAAAAAAAAAGATTAGGTTTTAGGAAACATGGAAAAGAACCACTTTCACACTAGTCATTTTGAAAGGGCATTATCTCTTAGGTCCTTTAGGTTTCTGTGATCCAGTTCTGAGCTAGACCTAAATCAGATAAGTTCTATTTTTTTCTCTACCAGGTCATCATGTATTTATAAATTAAAAGTTTATTTACACAACTGAAGATGGTGGAAATGACCATGTTGTTAGCGCTAGGAACTCAGCTTTTGATTCGGTTGTAGAACTTCGTGGTGGAGTTGGTGACTCTCTTTTTAGAATGCTGTCTGTGTTCCTAGCCTGAATTCAGCAATTTCCTTTGAAAAACACTTAATTGATGTATTTATGTATAATAAACTAGCCATTTGAAGGAACAATGTGCTGCAGCAAGTTTTGACAGATGTATCACCTGTGAAACCACCACCACCACAATCAAGGTACAGAACATTTTCATCACCTCTGAAAGTTACTTGTTCATTGGTGGTCCATCCTTTCCTCTTTTCATACCCAGACAATCACTGATAGCTTTTTGTCACCATAGATTTTGTTTACATTTTCTGGAATTTCACATAAATGGAAACATGTATTATTTACTGTTACTTGGGGAGAAGGGAGGAAGTCTGGGTTCTTTCATTCAGCATGATGGGTTTGTCCTTATAGTATATACATCAGTATTTTGTTACTTTTTATTGCTGACTAGTAAATAGTCCATTTTATTTATCCATTCACCCATTGTTGGATTTTTGGAATATTTCCATTTTGGGCTATTATAAATAAAGCTACTATTGATAATTGAGTACAAGATTTGTGCAGACAAATCTTGTTTTAATTGCCTTGTGTAAATACCTAGGAGTAGAATGTCAGAGTTAAATGGTATGTGTATGTTTAATTATATAAGAAATGCCAAAAAATATATAAAAAATAAGTTTTAAAAAATGCCAAACTCACAAAGCTCTTTTTCAGAGGAACTGTGCCATTTTGCATTTCCAGAAGCGATGTTTGAGAGTTCCCTTTGCTATATCTCCTTGCTGACACTTTGTATTATCAGCTTTTTAATTTCAGCCATTTTAGTGGGTATGTAGGAGTATTTCATTATTTTGTTTTGTTTTGTTTGATACAGAGTCTTCCTAGAGTGAGTCCAGAGTCACTCCCTTTGTAGAGTGCCATGGCATCACAGCTCACAGCAACTTCAAACTCTTGGGCTTAAGCAATTCTTTTGCCTCGGTGTCCCAAGTAGCTGGGACTATAGGCGCCCGCCACAACACTCAGTTATTTTTTTATTGCAGTTGTCGTTGTTTTAGCTGGCTGGGGCTGGGTTCAAACATGGTGTATGTGGCCAGTGCCCTACCTGCTGAGCTGCGGGCGCCGCCTTCATTGCGGTTTTATTTTGCATTTCCCTGGTAGCTAATGATGTTGGGCATCTTTTCATAAGTTTATTTCCTATCCCAATCTCTCTATGAAGTCTCTGTTCAAATATTTTGGGGGGGAGGGTGGTTTGGCGCCTTGTGGCTCAAGTGGCTAAGGCGCCAGCCACGTACACCTGAGCTGGCCGGTTCGAATCCAGCCTGGGCCCGCCAAGCAACAATGACGGCTGCAACCAAAAAATGGCCAGGCGTTGTGGCGGGCGCCTATAGTCCCAACTACTTGGGAGGCGGAGGCAGGAGACTCGCTTGAGCCCAGGAATTGGAGGTTGCTGTGAGCTGTGATGCCATGGCACTCTATCCAGGATGATAGCTTGAAACTCTGTCTCCAAAAAGCCTGTTGCCTCAGTTTTTCTATTTTTAGCAGAGACTGGGGTCTCGGGTGTTTTTTTGATTTGTTTGTTTGTTTGGGGTTTTTTGCTCAGGCTTGTCTCAAACTTGTGAGCTGAAGCAATCCACGCGCCTCCATCTTCACCTCCCAGAGTGCTGAGATTACAGGCAAGAACCATTGCACCCACCTGGCACAGTGTTCAAATCTTTTAACCTGTTTTTAATTGGGTTGCTTGTATTATTATTATTGAGTGTTAAGAGTTGTTTGTATATTCTGGATAATACTCCTCAGTCTTCTTTTGAGTATTACAGTAATTGTATCTTTGGGGGTTTTTTTGTTTGTTTGTTTTTGTTTTTGAGACAGAGTCTCACTTTGTCACCCTGAGTTGAGTGCTGTGGCGTTACAGCTCACAGCAACCTCCAACTCCTGGGCTTAGGTGATTCTTTTACCTCAGCCTCCCAAGTAGCTGGGAGTATAGGCGCCTGCCACAATGCCTGGCTTTTTTTTGTAGTTGTCATTATTGTTTAACAAGCCAGGGCTGGGTTTGAACCCGCCAGCTGTGGTGTATGTGGCCAGTGCCCTAACTGCTGAGCTGCAGACCCTGAGCCACAGTAATTATATCTTTATAGTTGGAGGTTGTTGTGAGCTGTGTGATGCCATGGCACTCTACCGAGGACCATAAAGTGAGACTCTTGTCTCTACCAAAAAAAAGAAAAAAAGTTAACTTTCTTTTCAGCAACAAGGAAGTCTGGGAGTATATTTGATGTCTACTGTGGCAAGGTGGTTAAGAGCCCGGGCTTACTGACTGCCTGGGTTTAAATCTCAGCTCTGTCATTTACTTGTGTATGACATTGAACGGATCTCTGAACCTCTTTGTCTTGGCTTCCTCATCTATAAAACAAGAATACCTACTTCAGAGGTACTTGTGAGGATCAGATGAGTTAATACCTATAAAACTCGTAGAAAGTTCTTGGAACATAACAAGCACACAATAAATGTTAGCAGCTTTTATTTCTTTCTTTTTTTTCTTTTTTTTTTTTTTTTTTGAGGCAGAGTATCGCTATGTCACCCTCCATAGAGTGTTGTGGTGTCATAGCTTACAGCAACCTCAGACTCTTAGGTTTAAGCAATTCTCTTGGCTCAGCCTCCCAAGTAGCTGGGACTACAGGCGCCTGCCTCAATGCCCAGCTATTTTTTGGTAGTTGTTTGGCAAGCTGGGGCTGGATTTGAACCCACCAGCTCTGGTGTATGTGGCTAGCACCCTAGCCACTGAGCTATAAGCGCCAAGCCTATCTCTGATACTTTAGTGGTTGTGGTTTAGTGGTTCCAGGCACTGCTCTGGAAGTGTAACATGTTGTCTCTGTTCTTAACAGCCCCCTTATAATGTCAGTATTATGTAGCCTTATATGCCTTGCAAATTAATCCTGTCCTCTGCCTACAGCTTTGGTGCAAAGTGAGAGGTGGGCACCTTCTTGTCAAGGCCAAGGCTTTACTGATGTGGCCGGTAAAGGTACAAGAAGTCACTTTTAGATTCAGTTTATTATTTTCATAGACAGCAAAAGGAATAGTAGCCAGAGACGTTTGCTCCCCATGGCTTTGTCCTCCATAGGAAAAAGTATAACACTGAAATAGAAGGAGCCAGGTGACCACAGTGTGAGTTTTGAGATGCCCCTTTGCTGAAGAGTCAATTCAAGGCTGTAACTGAGTGGTTTTACTTTCTATAGCTCGTTCTAAAGGATATGGGGTAGGGAGCCTCCTCCTTGTTAGAATCTGGGAGGTGATGGGATACTCTTTCATGACAGCCTTCTGGGAGAGATGTGAGGTGGGTGGGAAGTGGCCTTGAGGTGTACCTCATGGATCCTCTTATCTGATTCTGTTCAGGAGGATCACAGTCACCTGCCAGAGCTTCCCATGAGTTGTGTTTCAAGTCTTTGCTGTGGCTGAGCACATTGAGCAGGGAGGATGCTATGGTCCTCACCCTGCTAACCTACAGGTCCAGGAAGACTCAGTCTCTGTATCTTTTAGCCTGAAGTAGTTGGGTTCTCTAATCTGACTTATCTCCTTATGTATATCAAGGCTAGTGAGCTTTCTAGGAATAAATGCCAAGTTTACCCAACTGAATTAAGGACCCTTGAAGTTAAGAGATTCACCTTGAGTGTATACACACACACACACACACACACACGGCCTTCCCCTCATTTAGAGATATCATAGTACAGATTTCTTTATATGTGAACTTAATGCTGCCTGGTTTCTTTAGTTTGTTGTCTTTTTTTTTTTTTTGAGACAGAGCCTCAAGCTGTCACCCTGGATAGAGTGCCATGGCATCACAGCTCATAGCAACCTCCAATTCCTGGGCTCAAGCGAGTCTCTTGCCTCTGCCTCCCAAGTAGCTGGGACTACAGGCG
>CAUYON010094890.1:0-17479 GCA_963573935.1 Arctocebus calabarensis
AAGTGAAACTTACTAAATGTAGAATATAAATGTCTTAACATAATAACTAAGAAAATGCCATGAAGGCTATGTTAACCAGTTTGATGAAACTATTTCAGATTGTATATGAAACCAGCACATTGTACCCCATGATTGCATTAAAGTACACAGCTATGATTTAATAAAAAGAAAAGAAAAAGAGGGCAAAAATTTACTTATTACGGATGTTCTTAAAAGTCTGGCAAAACGAAAGTGTTAGCATCATCCAAATGAGGTAAAACAGAACAAAGTTGACCCTTTCCCAGTTATGTTCCTTCTGTTGGGTCAAAGATTATAAGTTAATTTGGGTCCAGGAGAAGCAGAATAGCCTTAAAGGACTCTAGAGAAAAGCATATCTCTTTCAAATGATTTGTTCCCAGCAGATTTAACTGTTAAGGGTCCCAGGATAACAACTCTCGTCATCTGTGTCTCTGGGGTGAACAAGTTACCTCGCAGCGTCATCAGAAGCAGCAGGAAGCAAGCCAAGTTGCTAAGGGAAAACCTCTCCACTTTTGCAAGTGGCCGATTATCTTTAATAATAAAAGTTTTAATACTTCAAGAGCAGGCACTATGTAAGCACTAAATACACACCTGGTTCTGTGGTTAGAACTTTATTTCAACATCATGTTAAATCATGCCTGATACTCACTACCATCTTCTATGTGTTAGCTAACTGAAGCTTGGAAAAGTTCCCAGGTCCTGAGTTCCTTACTAAGAGGTAGGGCAGGGACTTAGCCCCCCAAATTCTACGGACCATGAACTTAACCACAGTGACCTGGCACTAAAAAGGAAAGTGAACTGGGGAGTAATTCTTACACAAGTGAGAGGAAGGTTTAGAGACCCCAAGAAAAAGCACCTGAAAAGCATTTCTACTGATATTCCCAGCCTTTACATGATGTTCACCCCCAAATTTCTTTCTTTTGAAAACAAAAGCAATAACATAATACCTTTTTTTTTTTGACAGAGTCTTACTCTACCACCCTGGGTTTGCTCACAGCAACCTCAGACTCTTGGGCTCAAGCAATCTTCTTGCCTCAGTCTCCTGAGCATCTGGGACTACAGGCACCCACCACAAAGCCCAGCTAGTTTTTCTATTTTCAGTAGAGATGCAATCTCTCTATTGCTCAGGCTGGTCTCAAACTCCTGAGCTCAAGCAATCCACTCGCCCCAGCCTCCCAGGGTGCTGAGATTATAGGTGCCTGGCCTCACAACACCTTTAGTTGTTTTGTTTTGATGTAAAACAAGGTTTATTTTATTAATTTTTAATATATCTGTTCATTTGGAAAGAATAAAAGAAGAGAAAAATGTTTAAAACTCAGGGTAGGCTGGGCACAGTGGCTCACGTCTGTAATCCCAGCACTCTGGGAAGCCAGGGCAGGTGGATAATCTGAGCTTAGGAGTTCGAGACCATCCTGAACAAGAGCGAGACCCTGTTTCTAAAAACATAACTGAGCATTGTGGCAGGTGCCTATAGTCCCAGCTACTTGGGAGGCTGAGGCAAGAGGACTGAAGTTGCTGGGAGCTAAGACGCCACGACACTCTACCCAAGGCAATGAAGCAAGACTGTCTCAAAACAAAAACAAGAACAGAAACCAAAAATAGCTTCATAGGTTTACAAGATATTAATGTAAACCTTTAACCAATTGGCCAACATCATAGAGAATCAAGACAAGGAAAACAGAAGCTTCAAAAAATGAACAATCCTGATGACCAGCAAATACACCGCCAGCATTGCAGACATAATAAAGTGTCCTCAGACAGGCCTGAGCATAATTATGCTTGAGAATGCATTGCTGGGTAAGATTTGGGGATGTCAGGTAGACAATCATTTCTTATTTTTAAAGAAAATAAATAGAATAGTAATTAGAGACAGATGATGTTTTTGAATGGGCAGAAGGGTTTTGCTGGCAGTTCTTTAAAAACGCACCTGCACAGATAGGATTAGCATCCTCACCACCCACAAAATCAAGAACGGGACTGCAAGGCCTTACAACACCTTTCTGATATACAGAAAGGGATCAGTGACCCACGTTGCTGACCTGCCTAGTGGTTCTGATCGTGGAAACTCTTGCAGTCAAGAAAGAACATGCACCAGAGGAATGTTAAGGATTCTCAGTGTCCTCAAGAGAGTCGTCCACACCCATCCTTCTGCTGCCTAGCCTGAACCCCATGCTTGTCAACTCAGAGAGAAGTCAAGGTCTTAGCAATTGGGAATGCCATTGTACTTGAACTAGAATATGGCTATGAAGAAGCCGTGAATTCTGCAGCATGTTGGTTTGGGGGAATCTGAGACCTTGGGAAGATTTTAATTCAATAGTCCTTTAATAATATCAGAATGACAGAGACTGCTGGCAGTCCACTGATACGCAAGACCAAACGTCTACTACTTGAATATCGTATTTAGGTACCTTTTATCATAATAAAACTCATTTCCAAAATATCATCTATAATTAATATCTATTAGACACTTGGATAAGACTAGCTTGTTTTAAAAAATAACCTTTAAAAATTAAATATCAAGAACATTTAGCTTCCTACCAAAAGACTTTGATTCCTAGGCAACCACTTTTCTTTAGTCACTGACAGATAGGAAGAAACCATTTTCCCCAAAGATATACGTGTTCATATTGAAGATCATCTGAGAAGCAGAAGGAGTCCAGTGACAATGATGTACCACGCAGCTAGGAGACTGCTTGTTGTCACTATTTTCAGTAGGGCAAGATTTTAAACTGATTTTGTTTTTCTTGTAGGTTTGATCCTGGTCCTGCCTTGCATAGATGTGTTTGTCAAAGTCGACCTCCGAACAGTTACTTGCAACATCCCTCCACAGGAGGTACTGGTGGTTAAAGATGTGTTACCAAAAATAAACGCCGCATCTTCCCAGTACATGGGGGACCACAATTTTGCAGTTTTTGGTCAGGGCCAGGTTTGAACCCTCCACCTGTGGTATGTGGGGCTGGCGCCCTACTCCTTTGAGCCACAGGCACCACCCAAGGAACCACAATTTTACGGAGTATTTTTTTTTTTTTGTAGAGACAGTGTCTCACTTTATTGCCCTCCATAGAGTGCCGTGGCATCACACAGCTCACAGTAACCTCCAACTCCTGGGCTCAGGTGATCCTCTTGCCCCAGCCTCCCAAGAAGTTGGGACTACAGGCACCCGCCACAACGCCCGGCTTTTTTTCTGTTTTGCACTTCGGGGACGCTGGATTTGAACCTGCCACCTTAGGTATATGGGGCCAGTGCCCTACTCGATGAGCCACAGGCACCGGCCTTACGGAGTATTTTTAAACTGTAAAAGGGAGCCTGAACTGAATACCCCAGGGGCATGCTTAAGTTGCCTCAGGTGGCCTCTGAAACTACTTAGCCAAATGAGACTAAAACTGTGGGCTGGGGCTGAATTGCTGGCATGGGCCCCTCTAAAAAGGTACGTTGGTGCTGCCGTACTGGAAGACAGAACACTGTCTCTGGTGCCATCTATGTTTCCAAAGCGTCGCTGCTCCACCAAGTCTGTTGAAAATTGAAAATCTGAGGGCGGCGCCTGTGGCTCAAAGGAGTAGGGCGCCGGCCCCCCATGTCGGAAGTGGCAGGTTCAAACCCAGCCCCAGCCCAAAACTGGAAAAACAAACAAACAAAGTGAAAATCAGAAAGATGACAGGCAGCAGGGAAACCAGTGTTTCACCTGTGTTTAGAAGACAGAGGTGGTCGGATGCCGGGAAGGTTCTGCTATCACATTTTAAAATGCAAGTGGCTGTGCTCACCGTGGAAAATCCAGGGCTTTTGCCTATGGGATGTGAGATGTCTCTAAGACAAAGTGCAGGGGGAGGTGGGACTCCACTCCGTGGAGGAAGAGGATGCGTTCAGGCCAGAGCGGGTTTCAGGTGCCAGCAGTGCGTAATTGTAGCCGATGCTGTCCTTCTGTGAAGGAAGGCGCGCAGGCTGGGGTCACTTTGGCGATAGCTGTGAAAGTCATCACCCTCCCTGTTCTTGCCCCACAGATCCTCACCAGAGACTCTGTGACCACTCAGGTGGATGGAGTCGTCTATTACAGAATCTACAGCGCTGTCTCCGCCGTGGCTAACGTCAGTGAAGTCCACCAGGCCACGTTTCTGCTGGCTCAGACCACTCTGAGAAACGTCTTAGGGACACAGACTTTGTCCCAGATTTTAGCTGGACGAGAAGAGATCGCCCATAGCATCCAGGTAATGACACCAAGAATTGATCGCCTGCATCTCTAACTCATTCATTTTGTTATCAGCGGTATTAATTGCTTATCAAAAATCAGCGACTCAAAGCACCAACCGTGTGCACACACTCAAACACACAGGAATTTCATTGATCTAGAATAGATTGAAATAGGAATAGATTTAAATATGTGGGTGGAAGAAAGGAGTTACTGAAATTGTGCCTCTTATCCATTTTCTTTGGAATTCAAACCAAGGAATTAACATCGTACGTTTTAGCCTTTTCTGAAGAGGTCAGAGATCAGGTTTATTTTTAGTTTACATTACTTCTGAAGTGCAGTCATTTCTCTGGCAACCTATATATTTCTTTTTCTTCTTTTTTTTTTTTTGCACTTTTTGGCCGGGGCTGGGTTTGAACCTGCCGCCTCTGGCATATGGGGCTGGTGCTCTACTCCTTTGAGCCACAGGCGCCGCCCGCAACTCGTATATTTCTACATTTAAGCAGAGTATAAAAGTTAGAAGAGAATTCATTTGAGACGTGACAGACCTGCCGTCTCTGGGAATTCTTACGTCATGTCATCAATATCACTAATGACATGAATAGTACAGGTAGTCTCTGGGTTACCAATGAGATAGGCTCTGTAGGTTTGTTCTTAAGTGGAATTTGCATGCAAGTTGGAACAGGTACATTGATCTATTACCTGTAATAGCCTCTGTTTGAAGGTGTGAGTCCTACTGGAGTCAGATGTTTGTAACCCAAAGATTCATTGTGTTAGCCCCTACTTGTAAGTGCAAGTTTTATGTCAGTTGGATGTTTGTAACTCGGGGACTATAATAATAATTATATTAATGAGGATGTAGCAGGTATCGGTCTCATCTCCTGAACTTTAGTTTATGGACAATCCACACTTCCGTGTTTTCTTGGATCAACTGCATTTTGATTCTGGAAGAAATTCAACTTCCAACCTTCCTTTTCTCTGCTCTTGTCCTTGAGGTAAAGACCCCACGTTTTTACGAGGCAGTATTGGGTCTGCGTGGCGACTTCCCGTATTGAGTTTGACAACCCCAGATGCTCCCCCACCCCAGCCAGGTAGCTGTTTTCTCCTGAGGTCTTGCCTCCCCCTGAGCTCCTGCAGGGGCCGCAGAGAGGCAGGGAGCACTTGCCGTGTGGGAGGAGAAATCTCTGCACTCCGGCCCTTCGGGGGACCTCCCTCCTGCTCTGGGGGATTGCCCTTCTGCTTTCGCTGTTTCTAGATGTATCCTTTCTCTCCAGGTTAGCAGCCAGGCCTCCTCAACGGTTTTACATTTATACAAAGGACAAGGATATCTTTGGCTTTAGGCTGTTCCTTTTCTAAACAACATGCCTTGCTATTTGGTTAAAAGTGTCTATAGGGTAGACATTAAACAGAGCAAGATAAATAATATCTCAAAAAGAACCCAATAGGGGTGCAGTGGCTCATGCCTGTAATTTTAGCACTCTGGGAGGCCGAGGCAGGTGGATTGCTTGAGCTCAGGAGTTTGAGATCAGCCTGAGCAAGAGCGAGACCCTCTCTCAAAAAATAGCTGGGTGTAAGTGGTGGGCAACTGTAGTCCCAGCTACTTGGGAAGCTGAGGCATGGGGATAGCTTGAGCCCAAATGTTTGAGGTTGCTGTGAGCTATGATTATGCCACAGTACTCCACCCAGGGCAACAGAGTGAGACTGTCTCAAAAAAAAAAAAAAACAAAAAAAACCAACCAATAATAGCATTGATTACTCATTGCCAGGCACTGAGAGACATGTGTTATCTACAGATCTCATGACAATTGTAAGGGAAGCCTTTTATAGGTAAAGAAATTGAGAACCAGAGAGGTTAAAGCATGAGCCTAGTGATTCCCAGGTGGAAATAGCAAAGCCGGGGTAAAATTCAAGTTGAGCTGAGAAACCCCTGCATTGCTGAAGGCTCAATGTCATTGACAAGGAAATGCAGGGTATACCCTCACATCTAGCTGGAAATCAAACTGGGGTACTACAGCACAGAGGCGTGCAGCAAGAGGACCTTAGGTGTGCTGTGAAAATTTTTAAAGATCACTAATTAAATTATTTTTGAAATAAGTTCAAAACACAGTAAGTATATTCTTTTTTTTTGATCAACATCATTTAACTGTGCCGCAGAAGTTTAACCATAGATTCAAGTGTGCTATGAAATTAAGAGGTTGAAAGCACTGTCCAGTGGGATGGTGGGGGGGCCGGGTTCTGCTGGTAGAAGCCCCAGTCAAAGATGTATCAGATTTTATTCCTGAATTCTTTGTGAGATTCACCTTAAGTTCCAGAAGGTGGGCAACGAGAATGTTAACTTCTGTTCCCTTCCC
Source organism: Arctocebus calabarensis (assembly GCA_963573935.1). Lineage (NCBI taxonomy): Eukaryota > Metazoa > Chordata > Mammalia > Primates > Lorisidae > Arctocebus > Arctocebus calabarensis. The sequence goes on from CAUYON010094890.1 coordinate 6,553, forward strand.
AAATTCTCTCACTTCAAATGCTATTACATAAAAAAAGGAAAAGAAGGAAAACATTACCTTGTCTTGCAAGTATAAAACATGTCAAAAACTGACACCACATCCCCTATCTTCTGATCAGTCTTTTTTCTGATTTGGAAACAGACTTTACTGGATGATGCCACCGAGCTGTGGGGCATCCAGGTGGCCCGAGTGGAAATCAAAGACGTGCGGATCCCCCAACAGCTGCAGAGATCCATGGCGGCTGAGGCGGAGGCCACACGGGAGGCCAGAGCCCGGGTAAGGGCTGTGCGGTTTCACGCCGAGGACGAGCCAGCTGGTATTGGGGCAACAAGGACCCCGATCTGAATGGGAGATTGGGGTCTTCACTGTTTTTTTTCCACAAAGGTTCTCACTGAGAACCTTTTCTGAATTAAAAGGTAACAACAAGCAAGGCTGGGCTCTGTGGCTCACAGCTGTAATCCCAGCACTCTGGGAGGCCAAGGTGGGTGGACTGTGTACATTCAGGAGTTTACGAGCAGCCTGAGCAAAAGTGAGACCCTGTCTCTACCAAAAAAAGAAAGACATGTCTGGGTGTTGTGGCTGGTGCCTGCAGTCCAGCTACTCGGGAGGCTGAGGCAGGAGGATTGCTGGAGCCCAGGAGTTTGACGTTATATGAGCCACAATGATGCCACTGCACTCCAGCCAGAATGACAGAGCAAGATCCTGTCTCCAATAAAAAGGCAGGAGTGATTGAATAGAACCCCAAATGTAAATGCACCCTGCCCCTGGCCCTGAGTGTTCTTAAATCTGTTGGGGCTGTAGCCTTCATGTCTGTGTGGACAGGTCTCCTGAAGTGTGGGGAACCAGCTGAGATCAGAATCCTCTGTGCAGCCTATTGGGAATCAGACGGGTGAGCGGGTAAAGGTGATTCTTTGCCCTCATTCCTTAATCATATCTGGTCTATCTGCTCAGCTGCAGCAGCTTCCAGGCAGGGACTTGGTGGTGACAGGTGAGAAATCACTGGGACACACGTGCAGCAAGGCCCACAGTGGGTCAGCTGAGTCCTTCCCGGGTGTGCCTGGGCAGTCTGAGCTGAAACCAGAGTAAAGTACTCATAAGATTTCCAGGGAGTTTCCTAGGCCTGGCACGCACTCCTGTAATCAAGAGCTGGGAGAACAAGTTAAGGTGGCAACCGAATAAAGTAAGAACATCTCCTATAAATAAAAAATACAAAAAAGAAAAAAAGAGAGAGAGAGAGAGAGCACCAGTTAGAGGCCTTGAATTTCAGCCTTCTCTGAAAGCAAACGTAGAAAGTAGTGGGTCTCTAAAGTGCTTTAAGGACATTAGTAGGACAGACGCCAAGTATTCCTTTGAATTAAAGATAGTGCTTTTACTTTTGTTTGCAAACGAAATCCAGGGACACATAATCTGTAAAACATCTCTCTTCACTTCCGGCAATCGCCTTGAATTTCCCTAATCACGTTAGGATGTGAAACTCTTATCCTTGGCAACTAAGTAGATGAAACTGGTGGCTGAGTGGGGACGGGGGCAGGGGGAAGCATCAGTTACAACTCAGAAAAAGGGACCACTGGCCACAGTCAAAAACTTATTTCTGAACTCTTTTGTTGCTTCCATGTTAGGTTGTTGCAGCAGAAGGAGAAATGAATGCTTCCAAATCTCTGAAGTCTGCCTCCATGGTGCTGGCTGAGTCCCCCATAGCCCTGCAGCTACGCTACCTGCAGACCCTAGCCACTGTCGCCACGGAGAAGAACTCCACGATTGTGTTTCCTCTGCCCATGAATATACTAGAGGGCATTGGCGGAGTCAGCTGTGATAACCAGCAGAAGCTCTCCAACAGAGCCTGAGGGTTCCTGGGGCAGCGGGCATTGTGCAGAGAGTCCTGTCACTTCTCACGGAGAAGCCAGCAGTTGGAAGCACTGGGAATCCCAACACTATGACTGCAACAGCGTCCGCACAGTTGGGATAGGCGTAGCAGGGAAAAGCTGTAGTAACTACAAAAGCAAAAATGAGGGCTGTCTTCTACTGTTATTTTTAAGAACATAGTCAACTTTGCAATATTCTTATATAATTAAAATGAATTAGGGGTGTGTAGCAGCCCGTACAGCATATGGCAAGGAGGAGTGAGAGTTACAAGTAACACCTGTGTGGCTGGATGATGGAGCAAATGCCTGGGGAGGGATTTAGCCTCCTGACAAGCATGAGAGAGCTTTCGAGTCGAGAGCAGCAGCAATTGCTACACCTGTGGTCTGAGAGCCACGAGATCAGCTCCATAAGAGGCTGGAGGAGAAGGCAGTCGGGAGTGAGCACATTCTATCCCGGATCTGCTCACTCTGACCCTGTCCCTTCTCCTGCTTGCAGACCGCCAGCACGGAGTCTCTCTGTTAAAGATTGCTAAGTTCTGCTGAACACTGCTAAGATATATCCTTCTAAGACTGCTTGTCCTTCAAAGACTATCTCTCTCTCTCCCTTTAGCTAAAGTAAATAGCCCTCAGGCACCTAAGAGCAATTGTTCCTGAGCGAGATAACAGCATAGTGGTCAGTGTCTGGAGCCCCAATATCCCGGGGGCCAGAGACCTAGCGGGGCAGAGATCTGACTGTCCCAGGCCCCAACCAGCGGCAACGAGAGTGGTTGTCTCTGCCTTATAGCAGGAATTTTCTTGCAGTTGGAGAGGAAAGCATTGGGTGATTGTGATTAATATTCCAAAATTACTTTTTGTTCTAAGAAGCCCTTAGATAATTTGTAAGGTGACATAGGCCTCATGCTTATACTGCATATTTGCTTTCTAATTCCAATGGTAGTTACTTGCTAAGTCTTGAATAGTTGCGACCAAACTGTATAATGTAGAAAATTACGATTAAATTTATGTGTTAAAGGTAAGAGAAGTATAGAGGCCAAGCCTGCAGGGCAAACTGCCCTGGGCTGCATGTTCTGAGGGGATGGTGGCCAATTAATTCTCCCAGCACTTTTGTCAGAGGGTGGGGAAAGCACAGTAAGCGGCAAGCTCCAAGCACTTTATCTGCTTACAGGTGAGAATGCCTGCCTAGGTCTTTGGATGGAGACCCTGGGGAACATGTCCTGGGGGTTTCCTGTTTTCACTGTGTTCATGGTCCCAAGAAGTGATGGAGAATTGTTTGTGAACTCTACCCCACGGGTGTCTCCCCATGTACCAAAATAACCTGTTAAAAATAAAGCGGCCATAGAGAGTGGATGGATTTAAAAATTGCTTTGTTGGAGCTGATTTTGTTGCCAAGGAATACTCTCCTGTTCAGATCAGTTTTGAGAAGTGGGCTAGAGTTTTCAGAGTTGCTATTTATTGACTGTCTTCTCTCCCTTACACTGACTCAGCCCGTTTGGATGCCAAGAAATATCATTATTTTACAGGTGAGGAAGTGATGTCAAGAGGTTTGTTTTTTTTTTTTTTCTAGAGACAGAAAAAAATCACCCTTGGTAGAGTGCTGTTGAGTCACAGCTCACAGCAACTTCCAACTCCTGGGCTTAGGTGATTCTCTTGCCTCAGCCTCCCGAGTAGCTGGGACTATAGGCGCCCGCCACAACACCTGGCTAGTTTTTGATGCACTTTGGCCGGGGCTGGATTTGAACCCACCACCCTCAGTATATGGGGCCGGCGCCCTACTGTAAGTTGGGTTAGGATTGAAAACCAGGTCTGGCTGCAAAGTCTTTGCTCCTAAACATCATTGAACTTTTCCTTGGGGAACGGGAATCATGAGAATGGAGTCCTTTAGTTCCGTTTTGCAGCTTCAATACCAAACTTTTAGGTTCTGGAAGTTTAGGCGCCCACTGTAGTGCCCAGGACTTCACGGTCATGCACCCATGTGCATAAGTGTGAACAGACAGCCCTCACACAATTCACATGCCTTTTCTTTCTTTTTTTTTTTTTTTTTAAGAGACAGAGTCTCACTTTGTCACCCCCTGTAGAGTACTCTGGCATCACAGCTCACAGCAACCTCCAGCTCTTGGGCTTAGCTGACTGAGTAGCTGGGACTACAGGTGCCCGCCACAATGCCTGGCTGTTTCTTTGTTGCAGTTTAGCTAGGGCCAGTTTCGAACCCACCACCCTTAGTACATGGGGCCTACGCCCTAGTCACTGAACCGTAGGCACTGTGCTCACGTGCATTTTCACGCTGCACACGTACTTGTCACATGACCTCACCACCCTCATGCCACGCCCCCTCTATGCCCCGCCCCTCTTTGCTCCCCCACCCCTCTCTCACACACATCATGTCCGCACAGATGCATCGCTTACTTACAGGTGCAAAGTGGGGATCACGTTCTATCTTCAGTTTTATAACTTTTTTCTTTCTGTGAAAGCATATAATTTTTGAACAACCCACAGGTTGTGAATCTAGTAGTTGGTTCTACTGACTTGATGACTCCAGCACACATTTTTGACCCACGAAGTTCATGCTGGTTTTTCCTTATGGCCTAGGTACTTGTTTTGGCAGGAATTGAGGACTTAGGTACAGAGGCAGCAATCTCAGGTAGGTCATCTGCTTCTGAGTCCACGAAGTTATAACATTAGACGCTTTCCTGGGGACCCTGCAAGGTAAGAACAATCTCACAGACTTCGGCAGGCTGGGCTCCACTTAAAATGTACAGCCTGCTTGGATCCCCCCGGGGATTGGGAATGGGGGCGTGAGAGCTGTAGCAGAATCTTTGGTACCGTGGGAGATGTGTTTGAAAACTTCCTAGGGGACTCGAATGATTCCACCCTCTGCAGCGTTAAGCTTCCTTGGTTCCTTAGCGTTACCACAGGCCATTTGTTATATTTGTCACTAAAGACTGACCAATGAAGGGTCCTTTGAAAGCAAGTATATTTGGGGGAAAGGGCCTCGAAAAGAGTCAGGAAAGGGTCCACGCTCTTCTGGAATGTGAATGCCAAGGTTGATATTCAAAACACAGTCACCACCTACCCCTGGAAGAAAGGTAAACTTGTTTTCTTCTGAGGGAGGGGAGCTACAAAGGTGGGCAAGGCCAGGGGGGGTTGGCAGGCTTTCTTGGAAAAAAGCAGTCATGCTCCTCATGATGTGGTCTCAGTCCCTGTCACCCCCGTGTCCATATTTAGGTGCAAATAGACCTTACCAGGAGGTTTCCTGTTCAACGACAGCTGTAGCCTGGCCCCACCACAGCGCTGAGCAGGCGTGAAGTCCCCAGCTGTCATGGGTGTTCCGTTCGTGGCTGGGCCTGGAGGTGACTCCAGTGATGCTGAAATTGTCTGAGTCCATTTGGCCTCTTATAGTAGAAAGCCATAAGCTGAGGACTTTGTCAACAGCAAACATTTATTTCCTCCAGTTCTGGGGACCAGGAAGTCTGAGATCAAAGTGCTAGCAGATTTGCAGTCGGGTGAGGGCCCACTTGTCCTCACATGGTGGAAGGAGTGTGGGGTCTGTCACAAGGACACTGATCCAAAACACGAAGGCTCCACCTCCCAAAGGCCCCACTTGCTGATACTCGTGAATGTGGGGGATGCAGAGGTTCAGACCCTGGCAGAGCCTCGCAGGTTGCACGTCTGTCATGGGGACTGCTCACTCCCAGGGACTCCGGGAAGATGAGGGGAGGGTGCCCAGAGATCGAGAGAAGTGGGAGGAACTGCAGAGGAAGTCTGGACTGGAGGAAACGGACTCGCCAAAATCTGAAAAAGACCTTGGAGAGAATCCGGTCCACTGGCTTTAATCATTATTTTTAAAGCCTTGAAACATTCTTTCAAGGAAAATTTAAAGCGAAGCCCAGCACAACCTTGTGCCACATTGTCGTGTTGTGTCAGTGACAAACTGCAGACCCAGTAATTATGCCACATTTGTACTGTGCTTTAGTAAGTTCAGATACATTAGACACACAAGTTCTTTCCACTGTGTGATAGTTTCACTCACTACCGGGGTAGTAAGAGGCCATCTAGGCTGAGGCGGGGCAGCCACAGGCTACAGTGGAGGTTGCGGCGCTGTGCCCTCCGGGGGTGTGTAGGGGGCTGTGATCAGCTAGAGGTGCAGCGCTGTGCGTCCCTGGGTGTGGGTGTCTGTGATGTTCCCCCGAGGACCCCCCTGACAATGGGTCTCTCAGGCTGCAGCCCTGTCCTTAAGTTCCACCATGACAGTATAAACAGGTACAAACACGGAGCTCCTCTGGCTGCAGACGGGAAGGAGAGACTGGGCCCCTTTCTGCCCCCACTCCCAATTCCTCTTCGCAGTGATCCCCTTGGAAAACCTCTAGACTCTTTGACTCGCTGCGTGGGACAGACCAGGAAGTGAAGTGTCCTCCCCGAGGTCACAGAGCCCCCGAGTGTCAGCGTCCCCGGCACTGGAGGGGCAGGGAGACCAGCCTTCCCTGCTGCACGGTGAACCTTGGCACCACACTCACTGTTCACAGAGGCCTGTGGCTGTGCCCTGCTGGGAGCAGGGATTCCGCAGGGAGCTGATGGTTTCTCGAGTCCAGGGAGACCGGCAGGGCAGGTGGCTTCCTGCTCGGCTCTCCCGCTCACATCACTGGCCCAATGCAGCCTCCTCTCTCTCCCCACTTCCTTTTCTCTCTGTCTCCCCCCATCCCTCCCATGATCCCTCTGTGGCAAACTCCTCTGACACTAGAATCAGTGAGTTTTCACTTCTTTCTTTTCCTGTCAAGATTCCCCTTACACAAGACTTTATGACCTAGCCAGCTGAGCCTGGCCTTAATGTCCTAAAGGAGAAAAGAAAGCAATTTATACAGTCCTTTATAAAGACAGTCACCTGGTTTTTAAGGTTATTCTGTGGCTATAAAATCCTACATTTGATTGTCAGAAGCCCCTTACATTTCTCCTAGAGCATCCCAACTGTGGAAAATAAAGACTTCTTCAAAAAGCATTTTCATAATTTTCAAAATATGTCCATTCCCAAATAAAAAAAAAAGACTGAACTAGATTATTTTGTCTCTGGGAACTATGCAAGGTAGCCATTATCTCTTGAGCTGTTTTCATTTTTTTTTTCTTAAATGATGAACAGAAACGGCCTATCTTTGTATTTTTACTCCCTTTACACTGGGTGGATATAGAGATGGTATTGACTCTATTTATAAAATTGACCTATCTCTACAGGTTTCTTAGACTGTTGATAGGCCCTTATTTGCAAGAATTTTTCCAAACTCTTAGAAAACATCGTAACATTTTTTTTTTGGCCGGGGCTGGGTTTGAACCCACCACCTCTGGTCTATGGGGCCAGCACCCTACTCCTTTGAGCCACAGGCACTGCCCAACATCATAACGTCATAAATGCTTTTGTAGAGATGGGGGTCTTGCTATTTTGCCTCGACTGGCCTTGAGCCCTTGGTCTTGAGTGATCCTCCCATGTCAGCTGCCCAAAGTGCTGGGATTACAAGTGTGAGCCTCCACACCTGGACTTTTTCTGCTTTTTTTAAAGGACACTTATTTAACATTTAATGTGGAATTCAGAGATGAAAGTGTCTGCAGAGATCACTTGGGTCAGAGTGAAATCAACATAACTCATAACTCGTTAACCTATTCACTGTAGTCAATGAAAGTTAAAAACTTAATAGTGTTTCATCCTTTTTTTTTTCAGAATAGATTTTGCCTCTGTAGGAGGCTATGGTCTAGGGAAATACACTTCCACCGTTTGTGTACGGTTTCCTGGTCTCCGGTCATGAATGGATTACACAGCTTTCCACACCTAGGCTGGACAGGTTGGTGGAAATGGAACAGTGGTAGCAAATGTCCAAACAAACCATTGACTACTGGTCCACCGGTGAGCTCTGCAAGGCCCTACCCTGACCTCAGAGTTCTCAGACACCAGCATACACAGACAGGCTTGGTAGATCCTTGCATCAATTTTGTTTAATGCTTATGATTAGGAAGTGATGCCTTCCAGGCGGAGCACCGGTGGTGCAGGGTGGGAGGGGCAGGGAAGGGGCTGATCCTTTCATAGAATTTTCTGTTGCCGCTCTGTCAAGAGCAGGTTCTGAAGGCAGAGACCTATTTCAGTCTGCGGGCGGTGGGTTAACTTTGGTTACTCCCAAATCAGACCACGAAACGAGGAGCGAGTGGAAATGTATTTAAGAGGCTGTTCTAGGAAGCACTGTGAGCAAATGGGTAGGTGAGCCGGGAAGGGCGCACAGACAATAAAACCTTGTTAAGTTACTGCTGTGGGGACCCAGGGCTCAGTCCCCCTGAGGACCCCGCAGCTTTCCACTCATAATCTCATGCCAGTTTGGCCCCAGACGCCTCCTGCTCCTGGCTGATTCTTGCTGCCTGTCTCACCACTGTTACCTCCTGGGCCAGGGGCCGTCTTCCTGATTTTTCTGACTCCATTCTTCCTCTTTCCAAACGGTCTGATACATTATTATTGATTCATGAAACAATTATTTTCTTGTTTTAATCATCAATTATACCACAATAAAGTTGGAAAAATAGTATTTTTACTTTCTTTTGAACTTATTGTGAAAATATGTAGATATATCTCTAAAAGTAGACTGCTATAAATGAATTCCCATGTACCCGTCACCTGACTTCAACAATGACCACATTTTTCCCATCTTGTTTCATTTACCCTTCTCTCATTTTTTCCCCTGGAGCATTTATAAGAGAGTTTGAAGCGTTGTGTCATTTAACTGAGTATGTAACTCTCGCCAACAAGAACCATGGGTTATTTAACCTTGTTGAATACTCAGTTCATTTAAAAATGTCTCAAAAAGACATATTTTTTGAGACTCAATTATCTCAAAACAATTTTTTCCCTGTACATTATTTCACTGATAATTCCAAGTTCTCACAAAAGGTTTCATAAGTTTTACTTAAACCACAACATTTACTGGTTCCTGTTTCTTTCTACGCCATTTGTTTGTTGAAGAAACCAGGTCTTTGCCAGCTAGAATTTCCTCTTTCTGAATTTGGTTAATGATGCTGAGTTTGTTTCTCTGTCCCCCAGGTTCCCTGTAAGCTGGTGAAGCAGATCTGGGGGGCTGCTTGATGAGGGCCTGCAGCTCCCAGCGCCTCCTCCGTGTCACCTCGGGGAACACACATCACCACCTGTCTCAGTTCATGTTCCTGTGATTGACTATAAAATTCCCTTTGACATTTCTTTTATAACATTTCTAGCACGTATTTTGCCAGGATACATCATTCTAATTGAGTTGCAAATGGTGATTATTTTCTAATTTAACCTTTCTACGGTAGCTGAAAAGCTTTTATAAAGATCTTTCTTTCTTTTAATACAGAGTCTCACTTTGTCGCCCTGGGTAGAGGGCTGTGGTGTCACAGCTCACAGCAACCTCATACTCTTGGGCTCAAGTGATTCTCTTGCCTCAGCCTCCCAAGCAGCTGGGACTACAGGTGCCCACCACAACACCCAGCTATTTTTTGGTTGTAGTTGTCATTGTTGTTTGGCAGGCCCGGGCTGGATTCGAACCCGCCAGCTCTGGTGTATGTGGCTGGCGCTTTAGCCACTCGAGCTACAGGAGCCAAGAACTTTCTGTCATCAACTATTTGGTCCTTAAACAAAAATTTAGGAGTCTACTGTAAGCTCAGAAAGCTGTTTTTTAAAAATAAATTTTTGACCATCCCTTAGCCTTACCCTGTGATTTCTACTGCCATTCACAGTCTAGCCACAAACATCCCTCCATCTCAGCCCTCCTTTGGGAATATGTATCAAATTGATCAGCTGCACAGAGGTTATCATAGAACTTTTATTTAATTTTTTCAAATTTCACATTAATAAGAGAGTACGAACGATTAGGTTACAATGTTTGCATTTGTTAGGTAGAGTCCCTATGGTAGTTGTGTCCCCACCCAGGAGATGTGGGACCTGGACCCTTACACCCTGTGCATTAGATAGGAGCACGCCCATCCTCCTCCCTCCTCCCTCTCCCCTCCCCCCACTTGAAGCGAATTGATATTTTCATGTACGTGGACATGCACTGGTTCATCTACTGGCTTCATATTACTAGTATTGAGTACATTGGATACTTGCTTTTCCATTTTTATGATACTTTACTAAAATACGTGGAACACTTTCTGAATTTGCCTGCCACCCTTGCCCAGGGGCCATGCTCATCTTCTCTGTATCGTTCTTTTTTTTTTTTTTTTTTGAGACAGAACCTCAAGCTGTCACCCTGGATAGAGTGAGGTGGCATCACAGCTCACAGCAACCTCCAATTCCTGGACTCAAGCGAGTCTGCTGCCTCCACCTCCCAAGTAGCTGGGACTACAGGCGCCCGCCACAACGCCCAGCCATTTTTTTTTTGGTTGCAGCCGCCATTGTTGTTTGGTGAGCCCGGGCTGGATTCAAACCCGCCAGCTCAGGTGTACGTGGCTGGCGCCTTAGCCCATTGAGCCATAGGCGCCGAGCCCTCTGTATTGTTCTAGTTTTAGTACACGTGCTACTGAAGTGAGCACCACACAACTTTCCCATTAAGGCCACTGTCTCAAGTTCTCTTGGTCCACACCCAGCCCATCCTTGCTTCCTCTGGTGAGGTTTACGTGGTGCACCTGCAGCCTCCTTCTGTCTCCGTGGACCTGCGGCTTGTTCTTTCATGCCCGACATCTCACACAGCTGGGTTTCACTGCTACTTATTGCTGAGGTTCTAGAATGGTGGTTCTCAACCTTCCTGATGCCGCGACCCTTTAACACAGTTCCTGTGGGTCGCGACCCACAAGTTGAGACCAGCTGTCTTAGAGGGATTTTCAAGTGTTTAACTCCTGCTTCTTTAATTAGTCTCTAAGCTCTTTGGGGCCTCAGTGGACTCATTCATTTTATTATTTTTTTTATTAAATTATAATTGTGTACATTGGTGCAATCATGGGGCACAATGTGCTGACTTCATATACAATCTGAAATATTTTCATTGAACTATTTAACATAGCCTTCATGGCCTTTTAATCACTATATGAAGGCATTTATATTCTGCATTTAGTAATTTTCACTTGTACCC
>CAUYON010094891.1:0-23679 GCA_963573935.1 Arctocebus calabarensis
CATATTGATAAATCTGTAGAAAATCTAGTGGACATTTTCAATCCTTTCGTCACTGTGGAAGTTTGAATTTGGTAAGAAGTTTCTGGGTGAGAAAACTTTTATGGTGGAGGATGACGCTGGTTATTATGGAGGATAGGTTTGAGAATATCCTGGAGATCTGGTTTAGTTATAGCAAATTTCTTCAGCATGTGGATGTCATTAAAGTATTTAATTTCTCCATCATAGATGAAACTCAGTTTAGCTGGGTACAAGATCCTGGATTGAAAGTTATTTTGTTTTAGGGGATTAAGAGCTGATGCCCATTCTCTTCTAACTTGAAAGATTTGATCAGAGAGATCTGCAGTTATTCTAATATTCTTCACCTTGTAGGTAATAGATTTCTTGCATCTGGTTGCTTTCAGAATTTTCTCTTTCATATTAACTTTAGTGAACTTAATTATAATGTGCCTCGGGGATGTCTTATTCTGGTTGAGTCATGCTGGGGTTCTGAAACTGTCTGTTATCTGAATTTCAGAATCTCTTGGCATGTCTGGAAAATTCTCTTTCATAATTTCATAAAGAAGAGACTCTGGGTCCTTTGATGCCACTTTGTCGTTTTCAGGTATCCCTATGAGACGAATATTGGTTTTCTTCGAGTTATCTGAAAGCTGTTTGAGAGACTGATCTGTTTTTGCCTTCCATTTCTCTAGCTATTTGTAAGTTTGGGAGCATTCGAAAGCTTTGTCTTCCATGTGAGAAATCCTTTCTTCTGCTTGCTCCATTCTGTTACTGAGGGATTCTACTGTATTTCTCAGTTCTTTGAGGGCTGCAACTTCTTGTCTCAAGGTATCAGAATCTTTGGTCATTTGGTCTTTGAATTCCTTGACTTCTTAAGACAATTTTTGAAATGCTCCCAGAATTTTTAATTCTAATTTTTCCTCTATTTTATTGATCTTGTTTGCAATCCAAATTCTGAATTCAATTTCTGACATCTCAGCCATCTGTTTATGCAAAGGATTGTCATTTGTGTCCACCAAATTTTTCCTTGGGGGGGGTTGATCTACTCTGGTTGTTCATATTTCCAGAGCTTTTCCGCTGATTTTGCCCCATATTTATTTTGCACCATTTGGCTGGGTGAGTAGGTAAGAATACGTTGGGTTGGGGGGGTTCTAGGAGTAGTGATTGACCAGTCCTTCCTTTACCTGTAAGCTGGGACTGGTGTTTGTATCTTTCCCACTAGAGTTTTGCCAGCCACCTTTCGGCTTACTCTCCTCCCACCGCTCCCAGGAGAACAGCACAGGCCAGAGGCAGCCCACACCCTGTCCACACCCCTAGAGAAAGTATCCAAGAATCTGGACTCCGTGGGGGACAGACTTCCAGACCTCAGGGTGAGAGTGGAGGGAAGTGCCGGGAGTTCCAACTTGCAGGTAGAGAATATATACAGTTTTATATAGCTTTATGCCTGGCAGGAGAGTGCCTCGGCACCCTAGTAGGGGAAGGAGATCCAGTTTTTAGAGGGTCTCTCCCATGAGGTAGAGTGGGAGGACATCTGAACTCTGCTTGCTTATTTGTATGGAGGTATGGAGTATACTGTGAGCTGTTCTCTTGGGGAAGGGGACAACTGTCCACTTGGTGATGTGCTCTGTACCTTTTATTTGTATCCTTGGGGTTGCAGGTCGCTCCAGCATGGTTGATGTGCATTCCTTGACCTTGTCTCTTGGCTCAGCTCCAAACCGTTGGCTTTCTCGCTAAATTTCTGTCCTTTAACTCTCCTTCTGGATGGGAGCGTCTGCAGAAAGCTGGCTACAGACCGCCATCTTGACTCCTCCCCCTACTCTCCTGTTTTAATTAGGGTACCCTGTTATGTATTTTGAAGTCAGATAGTGTGATACCTACAGCTATGTTTTTTATGCTCAGGATTGCTTTGGTTATTCATAGTCTTTTGTGGTTTTATACTAAATTTAGGATTGTTTTTGCTACTTCTATAAAAAATTTTGATAGTATTGATTCTGAAGATTGCTTTAAACAGTATGGTCATATTAAAGATGTTAATTCTTCTGATCTGTGAGTGGTTGATGTCATTTCATTTGTGCCCTTGTCAACTTCTTTCATCAGTGTTAGTTTTCCTTGCAGAGATCTTTCACCTCCTTGGTTAAATTACTCCTAGTATTACATTCCTTTTGTAGGTATTGCAAATGGGATTGTCTTCTTTATTTATCTCTCAGTTCATTATATAACTATGTATAAACACTATATATAAAAACACAAGATATCTTTGTGTGTCAGGTTGTATCCTAAAGCTTTACTGAATTTAAGAGATGAAAGAATTTTTAGGTTGTATCTCAAAATTTTGATAGATATAAGATCATATAATTTGAAAACTGGGATAATTTGACTTCCTTTTTTCCAATTTGAATGCCTTTTATTTCTTTCTCTTACCTATTTGCTCTGGCTAGGACTTTCACTACTCTGTTGAACAGGAGAGATAAAAGTAGGCATCCTTGTCTTGTTCCAGTTCTTAGGGCAAAGCTTTTCAGTTTTTCTGCATTCTGTATGATAGCTGTTTTGTAAATAGTATATGGACTTTATTATGTTATGGTGTATTCTTCCTATGACTAGTTGTTGAGAGCGTTTATCATGAAGTGTTGTTGAATTTTATGCAATGTTTTCTCTGTGTTTATTGAGATGATCATACTTTTTTTGTTCTTCATTCTGTTGATGTGATATATCACATTTGTTGATTTGCATATGGTGAATCATCCTTGTATTTCTAAGATAAATCCCACTTGCTCATGGTATACATTTTTTTGATGTGCTATCAGATTCAGTTTGCTATTATTTTATTGAGAATATTTGCATTTATGTGTTTATCAGGTTAATGCTGGCCTCATGGAATTATTTGAGGAGAATTAATGTCATTTCTTCTTGGAAAGTTTGGTAGATTCCAGCAATGAAACCATTTGACCTGGACTTTACTTTTTTGGGACACTTTTATTTATTTATTTTTTATTAAGTCATTTGTACGTAGATCATATATACATTTATGCCATTATGGGATTCGTTATGTTGATTATTTGTACAAATTGGAGTGCTTACATGCTACTAATCAACATAACTTTCACCTCTTTTACCCAATTGCAGCATTACAACATTTGTGTTCTACATCTGATAGATCCAACTTGTACTTGCAAAATGCTTCATAGGTGTGGTCCCCCTACTAACCCTCCTTCTATCAACCCACCCCCTCCCTTCCCCTCTCTCTTCCCTTCCCTTCTTCATCCTAGGCTATAGTTGTGTTTCATTTTTCATATGCTAGTGTGAGTGATTATAAATTGGTTTCACAGTGATACTGAGTACATTGGATATTTTTTTTCCATTCTCGAGATACTTTACTAAGAAGAATATTTTCCAGCTCCATCCATTTAAACACAAAAGAGGTAAAGTCTCCATCTTTTTTAATGCTGCATAGTATTCCATGGTATACATATACCACAATTTATTAATCCATTCATAGGTTGATGGGCACTTAGGCTTCTTCCATGACTTGGAAATTATGAATTGAGTTGTGATGAATAATCTCATGCAAGTATATTTATTATCAAGTGATTTTTGTATATACATCTAGAAGAGGAATTGTAGGATCAAATGATAGATCTATATTTAGTGTTCTCCAAACTTCAATCCAAAAGGAATGTACTAGCTTGCATTCCCATTCAATCTCACTATTTATTATTGGTATGTTTAGGTTTTTCTATTTCTTCCTAATTCAATATTGGTAGATTTTAGGTGTTCAGGAGTTTATTCATTTCTTCTAGGTTTTCTAGATTGTTAGCATATAGTTTTTCATAAGCGTCTCCAATAATTCTTTGTATTTCTGTTGTGTCAATTGTAATGTCTTATTTTTCATTTCTGATGTTGTTCATGTGTGTTTTCATTATTTTTTTTCTTGGTTAGCCTAGTAAGTAGATTATTGATTTTTGTTTATATTTTTAAAATACAACTTTTTCTTTCAGTGATCTTTTTTTATTGTGATTGTAGTCTTTACTTCATGTAGTTCTTCTCTTATCTATATTATTTCTTTTGTTCTGCTAATTTTGAATTTTGTTGATTCTTGCTGTTATATTTCCCTGAGGTCCATTGTTAGGTTGTTAGTTTATAATCTTTCGAGTTTTTTGAGGTGGGCATTTATTGCTTTAAATGTTCCTCTTAGTATTGATTTTACTGTATCTTATAAGCTTTGGTATGTTGTGTTCTAATTTTTGTTTGTTTTGAATATGTTTAAAAATGTATTTACTAATTTCTTCTTTGAACAAATGATCATTCAAGAGCATGTTGTTAAATTTCCATGTATTTGTATAGTTTCCAAGGTTCTTCTTGTTACTGATTTCTAGTTTTATTCCATTGTGGCCTGAATAGACTCTTTATAGGATTTCTATTTCTTAAAATTTGTTGAGACTTGTTTTATCACTTAACATATGGTCAATCCTAGGAGATGCTTCCTGTGCTGATAAAAAGAATTTGTATTTTGTGTTTGCTGGGTGAAATGTTCTGTAAATGTCAATTAGGTTCATTTGGTCTAATGTGAGATTTAAATTCCATGATTCTTTATTAATTTTCTCTCTAGATCATTTGTCTAATGTTAAGAGTAGGGTGTTGAAGTTGTCAACTATTTTTGTGTTAGAGTCTATCTCTCCCTTTAGAACTAATATTATTTTCTTTATATATCTCAGTGTTCCAATGTTGGGTGTATATGTATAGAATTGTTATCTTCTTGCTGAATTGATCCGTTTATTATTATGTACTGACCTTCTTCATCTCTTTTAACTGTTTATGACTTATAGTCCATTTTATCTGCTATGGTATAGCTACCTATACTTACTTTTTTCTCATCCCTTTATTTTAAGTCTATATGTGGCTTTACAAGTGAGATGAATTTCTTGTAGGCAGTTTATAGTTGAGCTTTTTAAAAAAACCTATTCATCTAGTCTATGTTTTTAAATGGAAGGGTTCATTTATTTACATTTGAAGTTATTACTATGTAAGGGCCTATTACTGTCATTTGTTTTTACTTGATTTTTATATATTTAGGATATCCTTTGTGTCTCTCTTTTTCTCTTATTTATCTTGTGAGTTTGTGATATTCTGCAGTGGTAACATTTGGGTTTTTTCCCCTTGTTTGTATGATTGTTGTACCTGTGGTTTTTACATGTTTTGTATTTTCATGATGGATGTTATTGTTCTTTCACTTCTTGGTGTAGACCTGATTTAAGCATTTCTTGTAGGTCTAGTTTAATACTGATTAATTCTTTCTTCTTTTGCTTGTCTGGAAAATGTTTTATTTCTCCTTCATTTATGAAGAATAATTTTGTTTGATGTAGTCTTCTTAATTTTTAATTTTTTTTTCCCTTTGTGTACTTCTCTACCTGCCTGTCAGGTATATATAGAGAAATCTCTTTTTAATCTGATGTGTGTAACTTTATAGGTGACTAGACAATTTTCTCTTACTGTTTAAAATTTTCTCTTTGTCCTTGACTTTTGAGAGTTTGTTATGTACTGTGGAGAAGACCTTTTTTGCATGGTATTTATTTAGGTATCTTTGAGCTTCTCATATCTGGACGTCTAAATCTTTCCAGATAATTTTCATCTATTATTTCATTAAATAGATTTTCTAACCATTTCTTTTAGTCTTTACCTTTTGGGATACTGAAAATTTCTATCTGTGGTTACTTTATGGTGTCCAATATGTCACAGAGGCTTTGTTCATTTTTTTAAATTTTAATTTTTCAGAATGGATTATTTCAAAGAGCCTATCTTCAAGTTCTGATAGTTTTTATTTATCTTATCTAGTCTGTTGTCAAAATATCAAAACACTTTGTAGTCTGTATTTCATTCAGTAAATTCTTCAGTTCTAGGATTTCTGTTTGTTTCTTTTTTATCTTATCTATTTTTTGATACATTTCTCATTCACATCCTCAATTGTTGTTTTTGATATCTTTGTACTGGTTTTTCAGAATTCTTTTGTATCTTACTAAGCTTATTTAGAATTAATATTTTGAATTCTTTACCCAGAATTTCATAAATTTCTTTTTGATTGGTATCTGTTACTGTTGAATTACTGTGTTGCTTTGGAGGTGTTATATTTCTTTTCTTTTTCAATATTCCTTAGTCTTTACAAGATATATACTCACATCTGGTATAACAGTCACTTCTTCCAACTTTTTGAATTTGCTTTCATTGGAAAGCATTGTTTTACTTTAAAGATGTATCTATGGTTTTGGCTGAGTAAGTCAATTTAGTTTTAATTTTGGGTACATGCAGTAGTTTAGTGTCTATAAATTTTTTTTCTTAGGTATAAATAGCATCAGGGGTTATCTGTGATTTCCTTGGTGGCTTAGTTTGCAGTTATTAGTGGAGGCTGTGGTGAAGTTTTATTGTGTACTGGGATGCCCAATGATCCAGTCTTCAGGTCCCAGTTGTGACGGGGGTGGGTTGAATGTTCTGTCTTTGAGCCATGTTGCCGCTGGTCTTAATAGATCCAGGCAGACCAATTTTCAGCCCCTACATGGCTTGCTTGAGTGCTGAGAATTGCAACATTGGTTTGGGAAGGTTAGTAGAATCTTGAGCTTCTGGAAAGTGGGCAAGATCTGGACAATGGCAAGAGCAGTGATAGGGTAACATGCTGGGACTTAGGTGCTGCAAATGGCTAAAATGGGTCAAGCAGGTCAGTTCTCAATCCCACAGGTGATGTGGGCAGGTGAGTTCCAGCTATGGTGGTATTGGGAGGTTGAGTGGGTCTGATATCAGACCCCAGAAGGAGTGTTTAGGTGCCAGCAGTAGTAAACTGAGAAGGATTATCTCCAGGCCTCTGGATGATAGTTTGGGGTCCTGGGAGATAAGTTTGGTGGTACATGTAGGTACTGGTCGTATTAGGCAGGGGGGAAGCAGTCTCAAAAACAAGCAGAATGCTCTATTGAGGGCAGCAGCGGTTATGCTGTGGCTCTGCTACTGGAGAGGGTGGAATTGCTTTTCCTGGTAATAGCTATTGTCAGGAACCTTGGAGAAATAAATGGGCTTTACTCCTTCCTTGGCCTTACCACAATGCACAGTGGCAATGCTGGTGTGTAGTACAATTTGTCTTTGGGGTATTTTAATGTACACAGCTGCTCCTTTGATGGGGGGTGAGCAGGGTCACTACTAATTGCTCCTGCCTTGGCCAGATGACAAGGTGGGACACATTCTGGTTGGATTGGGGAGCTGAGCTCTCAAATGATGCTGTGGTGCACCTGTTGATCACTTGAGCACTGTAGGACACAGTGTCTTGGAGTCTCTGGAACAATGACTTCAAGAAATCTCCAGGTAGCTCCCTATATCAGTGTCTGGACCTGAGAGGGTTGAAGGGCTCTCCCAAGGCTAGGATTTTAGGAACCTCTGGTGTGACTATGGATCACTTTTACTAACCTTTTACTTGCCTCTTTAGGTACTTAGCTGATCATGGCTGAGCAGGCTGCTTCACTTCCCTCCCCTTCCTTGCCTTCAGTATTTCCTATCACTTCTCTGTTGACTTCCAGTGTGTTCTCTTCGATGAGCTATTTAAGCTATGATTACCTGCTCTTTACTTTGGCTCCTCTCAGTGAAAGAGGCAAGTGCCACATGCATCTATTTGGTCATCTTAAACCCTGTCCACTTTTACACCCTTTGATATACATCACTATATAAACAGATAAATAGAACTTTAATATTGGAATAAATCTTAGTATGTTTAAATACTAAGATTTAGTATTTAAATCTTATTTAGTAAATAATGAAGCTATATGTGATTCATGAATTTTTATTTTAAATTTGTTTGAAAAGCTATTTATTCTTTCTCTTCTTTACACCAAAACAAAGTTTAGATGAATCAAAAAAGTTAAGTTGTAAAATGTAACAACAACTACTAAACAAGAAAATATAGGTGACCATTTAACAGATATTCAAGCAAAAACTATTTTCTCAGATAAAAGTCATACGAGAGAAATGGAAAATAAAAAATCAATAGATTCTAGTAAGCAGATCAAAGGATGTATAAAATTAATGCTTCTGTTTATAGAAAAATGCCAGAAATACAATTAACAGACAAATATAAATATAAAACAGAATTCTACAACTGCTCTAGCAGACAATGTTGCATCTGTAAGATGTAAAGAGCTTTTAAAAATAAATAATAGCATTGATATTTCAACAGAAAAGATAATTTAGAGGTATGTAATTCATGGAATAACTAAAATTGGGGAACTGAGAAAGTTTTTAACTCTACTACTAAGCACACAAACAAATTTGAACCAAAGGGTGACATCACTTGCTTTGAAAATAATAGGAATAGAAGTGATGTAGGACTCGAGCACTATATCACATCTTGGCACTATTATTTACTGCTGTGTGTTCTTGGGAAAGATACTTAAGCCCTCTGTGCTTCAGAATCTTCTCCAATAAATGAGGTTAGTAATAGAGTATGCATACTTTATAGAGAAAAATTAAATGAATCAAACCACATACAGCACTTAGGACAGAATCTAGGGGCACACAGTGTGGTTCAATTATTAACTATTACCAGGAGAACAATTGGTAAAAACATAGATTAGAAAATATTTCTAGAAATCAACTTACTAATTTGTATTAAGAGGCCTTAAAACAGTCCTACCTTCCAATCTAGTGATTCTATTTCTTGGAAGCTATTTTCTTAAAGTAATCAGAAATGTCAGCAAGCATTTATGTGCTGGATGGTGTTTGTTATTATTTATAAAGGTGAACAATGGAAAACCAATCAAATACCCTGAAATAAAAAGCAGTTAAATCTATCACAGAAGTCATAAATTGTTAAATTAGGGTTTCTTTAAGAGTCAGACTAGCCATTAAAAATATTTTCCAGGAGCATTTAATGATATAGTATCACTCACACAATTCTTACATGAACAAAGCAGGTTGCAATGTAATCCTGATTTCTCTGAAGACCTGCTAAAGCTGTTTTTGGTCACAATATTTTTCTTCCTACTATCAATAAAATTGCACATATTTGATTATTTATTGTTTATTTCAAATAATGTTAACTCCAGCAGGGTTTTCACCATATCTAACTTGTTAATTAGATGTCTTCATTCATATTGAGCAGAATAGTGCTCATCACATAGTAGATACTCAACGAGCAATTTTTCGAATAAATAAATAAATACATGATTTTGTTAAAACATTAGGTAGAATCATAAAAGAAACTGCAATAACTAAAGTAATAACAGAGGTGCATTTTATATGTAAGTGAAATTTTTGAATTTTCTCCAGTGAGAAAAATTATAACTATAAGGAGAAAAAAAAATCATTAAACACACAGTTATCTTTTTTTTTTTTTAGCATGTATCTTTCCTGTCCAAAGTTCATTTAAAATTCTTTGTATTTCCTAGTAATTGTCTGTGCATGTTGTGGTGTTTCATCTTGTCCTTTTCATTTTAGACTTACACTGTGCATTTTGATTAGAGGAAAGTTAGACCAACCATGTATACCATTAATTTTAGTTACTGAACCCATTCCTCCTTGATTAAATAAGAGGCACTCTGACTAACTGTATTTGTTTTAACTCAATAAAGTTAAACAGCTGTTGGATGTCCCAACCACATCCTAATTTTTCTTACTGTATATTGTGGAGCTCAACACCTGCAAACCACCAGTTCCCAAAGCACAGATCTTCATCTGGCTGTGGCTGTTCATTTTTGTGACTTTCTCTTTTTTAAAGACTCAATCAAGCCAAAGAAAAATATCTATATATGCTTTTCTACCCATTTGAAAAAAAAATGAAGCATAGAAATTAGCATTAGCTAAATTCCATTGTAAGTGACAAACGGAGTAATGGTTTAGAAAGGTTTGTGTGTGTGTAGGGGGGGAGCCACTCGCCTATTCACAATTGGAAACATCCAAACAAGGCTATTTATCCAATACATATTTTCCTCTTTATTAAGTAAAGGGTAACCTGAATAAAAGATTCGAATTACAAAGCAGCCTAATCCCACACCATTCTCTGAGCAATGACTGCTATTTGTGTCAAGAAAATAAAGAGGCAGAGAGTGAAAAAGAGGGAAGGGGAGGGTGAATGAAAACACATGTAATAGTCATCTTCTCCAGAAAGGGGAAAAACTCACTAGAAATTAGATATTTTTTAAATTAAAAAGTTAGTGTTTCATATCTTTGGAAAAGTCATTGTTCACAGAAAAAGACCAAAGATTTCCGTGGTTTTTATAGGACTTTTTGCCTCTTTTCTAAATGCAGAGAACAAACTCCAGTGCCCAACAGACCTTTAACCCCTTTCTTCCTTCAGTCTCCCTCCCCCACACTCAGCACGTGGTGTTGCTAATGTGCGGTAATGGTGCAGCTGGAAAGGCATTTATGGTCCATTTTCCCCCAATATTATTAAAACTGCTCCATCACCGCCTGTAATGGGGCATCCGTATTTTCTCTTGCCTGTATCCCTGACATGACATAGTGCCTGTCCTCAACAGTATGCTATAACACAGTTGTAATTGAAGCATAACTCACCCTAAATTACAGGCAATGTGCAGGCAGGGCCCAGTGAGCTTCCTGAGGCTCATTATTAAGTATAAGCTAAATATTTCTTTAAGGAGGGTGAGAGGAAAAGAGAGAAAAGGAGGGTAGAAGAGGGTGGGAGAGAGAGACAGAGATTGAAACACTTAGGAGCAAATGAGGACGAGACAGGAGGTAGATTTTTCTTTTCCCCTCAGTTTCAGTTAAGCCCCCTATTTGTCTGAGATTGTTAGCAACCATTTATCATTATTAGCTATATGGTTATTTCCTGGACTACTTGAATTGTGGATTTCCATTCAATTCCTAGGGAACTTGGAGCTACACAAATATATTTCCTGGCCCAGTGACTCCTAGGTTAGCAGTATTTACTCCTGGAAAAGTCCATGAAAAATGAAGCAGTAGCTGACTTCCTAAGATTGAAAGGCACTGTGGGGAAGAAAATGTGTTCTTCATAGTTCTTTAGTTATCACAACCTGAAATCTCTGCCATTGTCTTGAGATTGTCTATTGAAAGTAAGGAAGTAGAGGTTTAAATACCCCCAATTTTCAGTCAGCTCCTTAATTGATGCATGGTCTACTCCACAGACTCCTCAGGAAAACAAGAATGATTGTATTAATTGAATGCAAATCTCATGGGCCTCAGAGTTGAACGGCTGTCATTTAACTGAGCGCCATTTTCTTTCTCATATGGAAAGCCTCTGTGAGCTGGACTCCACCTTTGCTCTTCCTCTCAAATTTTCTTCTTCACCAACACTACTTCCAGGTGGCTGTTTTATTCCCCTTGTTTGTGCTGCTGTCTTATCACTGGAGCCCTAAGAAGCTTGTATCCACTCCACTACCATACCTTCCCCCAGACCTCAAGAAATGCCTGGCTTTGTAGCTGGAATCTCACTCAACTGAGTCCTTGGTCCTGGAGATTCGAAGAATGAATCCAGGGACCATCCAATAAGCAAAAGGACAGATTTTACAGATAGATGAAAAATAGATAAGGAAGACTCTGCTGCAGCCAAGGGGAGACCTGGGTGAGTAGTCCCTGTGGCCCTTCTGTCTAGTGGTTTATGTACTGCTTTTCCTGTCCTGCGGGCAGGTGGTTTGGGGAAGATGGAATGTGTATCTGGAATATGTCATAATCAGCCAGAGGCCTGTGTGTGGGCAGAAGTTAATTTCAAAACTGCCTTTGTGCAGGAATATCTTTCCGTCTAGGGTGCACTTCTCTGCTCCTGGAGGGGCAGCAGGGTGTGTTCCTTGCTCTAGGAGCAAGGCTGTTTTTTTATGAGTTTGTTTGCGTCCAGAGAATGCAAAGGCCTAGTTTAGGCCTAGGGGATGGGGATCAGGCCCTGAGCCTGCTCAGGCCTAGAGAAATGGGGGAGTCTCTGTTCAGCCCTGAGCCAGGGAACCCTGTATCAACTGCTCCCAGCCAGACTCATCCTAGTGCCTTGACGCCTCCTGGGAGAGGTTAGCAGAGTTGATAAATGGGTAAGTGGGTCCATCCCTGTACTTCTGAGGGCCAATCAGCAGATTCTGCCCTTTACACTTTTATAGTGGTTTATAAATACGGTTCCAGCATGAATTGTCTTAAGGAACAAAGCCAGCATATTCCTCTCCCCTGCAAATACTTAGAGCAGCACATGCACAAAGGCAACATAATTGGAATTGTCCCTGCCCTTACATAAGAGCTCAAACTGGCCTTAAAGAAAAACAAAGAAGCTGGATTCAGGATTCTACATCAACCTCCTGCCACTGTCCTTAGTTTTTGTGGCTCTCTTCCTCAAAATTATCAAAAAAACAGTGCCTTCACCCAAGAATTCAAGATTACCTTTTGCCTTCTCAATATCAGAACCTAAGAAGATTCATTGAATTATATAGTCTCTGACCCTTAAGCAAAGGCCTATTCTAATAATCATTATATTGATGGTTGAAACGAGGGAGGAAGGACTTTCTAAAGACACACAGTTAATTAGTGGTGTACGTGTGAGCAGAAAGCAAAGTCCTTTTTCTCAGTTCTGTGTTGTTTCTGCTATACACCAAACTATATTTGACTCCACATCCTCTTCTTAAAAGGTAGAATTTTAATCACTCTGAGATTGAATATGATGCATTGTCACACCTGTAATGAAATGATAATGATTGGTAATAGTTTAATGCATTACCATCCTTTAAGAATTTGCCATTCATCCAGCAGCTAAGCATAATATGGAAAATTGAATTTCCTAATAGTAGGTAGAGCACACTTAGTTTGAAAAAATGGGGGTAGCCATAATTGAAATTATATCATATTAATCAACCGCCTACTTCTTCTATGTTTTAATGCTGAGTTGGTTGTGTGTGTTGGCTGGTTGGAGTGGTTTTATGCCACAGGATTTACACCATTAGAGTTGGAAAAAACATGAGAGCTCATCTAGTACATGAAACAGTCCCATGAGACAGTCTATGAGGGCTGATCTTTGCACAGTGCTTGAAATATCTGAGTCCAGAGATAAAATTATTCGAAAACAAGAATGCGTATTAGAATCAACTGAAGCACCTGGGAAACTTTTTGAAAATATATACTTTATATATTTGTGCATATATGTATTGGTTGGTTCTGTTTCTGATTCTGCAGGCCTAAAAACGCTACTTAGCACCTGAGCTCCTTTAGAAAGATTATGGTATGATTTACATACATAAATCAAGTGTAAATATTATTTTTCATGTGCACATATAAGCTATATAAATATGTATTTACACATACCTGTTTGAACATTTGCCAAAGTAAATTAAGATTTCCAGGACAGGCATGGTGGTTTACGCCTGTAATCCTAGCTCTTTGGGGAGGGAAAGCTGAGAGGAGTGCTTGAGTATGAAAGTTTGAGATTAGCCTGGACAGAGTACAGCCTGTCTCTACAAAAAACATAAAATAAAAAATTACTTTGGTAGTGTGGCATAGGCCTGTAGTCCCATTTACTTCGGAGGCTATGGTGAGAGGATTGCTTGAGTCCAGGAGTTCAACATTGCAGTGAGCTATGATGTACCACTGCACTACAGCCTGGGTAACAGAGACAGAACTTGTCTCAAAAAAAAATTCAGATTCTGAAAAACTCATTTTTGATCCTTCTCGATCAGTAAACTCTCTTCTGATAAGGCTAAGCATACTTACCTATTTCCCCATTATGTTTTCTGTTTTTGAAATGTGTGTATTAATGGATTTATATAATGAGTATTCCTTTGTGTTTGACTCAACATTGTATATGTGAGATTCATCCCTGATTTAATATTCAGTAGTTATTCTTTTACACTGCTATATAGTATTCCATTGCATAATGTGTCATAATTTATTTATCCATTCAACTGTTGATGAATACTTGGGTTATGTTACAGTTTTTAGTTGTTTATGAATAAAGCTGCGATGAGCATCTTTGAATTCTTTTATGGACATAACACTTGTATCTGTTGGGTGTATATGTACAATGAAACTGCTACATTAGCATATATAGGTAGTTATCTTTTCAAAGTGATTAAGATATGGTTTTTCAAAAATGATCTAGCATTTAACAATCCCACCAGCAACTTAAAAAAGTCCCTATTATTTTACAGCATTTCCAATCCTTGGTATTGTCAGACTTTTAAATTTTAGCCATTCTATTAAGTGGGTAGTAGATTTGCTTTTCTCTGATGAACCCTTGAAATAATTATTATTGCCTGGATCCAACCTTTTTTGTTAAATACATGTACTGAAAATGCCTTTTTTTCTTTTCTTTTTTTTTTTTTTGAGACAGAGCCTCAAGCTGTCACCCTGGATAGAATACCATGGCATTACAACTCACAGCAACCTCCATTTCCTGGGCTCAAGCCAGTCTCTTGCCTGTGCCTCCCAAGTAGCTGGGACCACAGGCGCCCGCCACAACTCCCGGCCATTTTTTGATTGCAGCCATCGTTGTTTGGCGGGCCCGGGCTGGATTTGAACCCACCAGCTCAGGTGTACATGGCTAGCGCCTTAGCCTGTTGAGCCATGGGCGCTGAGCCAAAAATACCTTTTTTTCAATTCTTTTTACTCTCTTCATTGTGACTTCTGAAGTAAAGAAGCTCTTAATTTCAGTAAAGTCCAAATTTGTCATTCTTTTCTTTAATGGTTCGATTTATTACTATTTTCTTTAATTATTTGAATCTTGCCTAAGAAATCTACCTACCCAATGGTCATGATGATAGATTTTTATGTTTTATTCTAGAACTTTGATTATTTTTACCTTTCATATTTTAGGCTATTATCCATCTCAAAATATTTTTTTGTGTATGGTAGCACCTATACCTTTGAAACATTCTTCAATTATTTTTTTTCCTTTCTTCTTTTTTTTGTTCAATTAATTTTAATGACCATTCCTAGTTGAGAAATACTAAAGAAGAATTAGACTCTGATCTGAGCTCAAATTTCATTTGTTATTTATTAATTAAATAATATTTTTCTAATACCTTTATCTATATTAAAAACATCAAGAAAAATAATAGCTGTATTCCAGGTTTTGAAGTATTAAATGTCCTAATTATTTAAAGAGACTGGCATGGAGTGGAAACTCATTAAATCATAACTATTTTTATTTCACTTAAATCCAAAAGCAAGCATGGAGCACGGTAAGTTCATTGATCATGAAATGCAACTGTTGATGATCATTTAAGTTTTGGTTTATTTGTTTCAATCTTCATTAACTGAGCTACACCTACGGGTCATTATAGTGTTTAGTAGATAATCTTAAAAGGTCAATTTAGGGAAGCCTTTGAGAAGTAAGATGGCCACTTTTTGGCTCACAGCTTATATTAAAAAAAAAAAAAAAAACAACTGGAAATTTATGGCAGGGTGAGGGGTCCTAAAAAAATATTGTAGTATTTTATCTGAGATCATATCAAAATAAAAATGAGAAGAATCCAAAGTAAAGAAAAAATACTGTGGACCCCCAAATATTGATGAAACCTATTTCTGTCTCTTGGGAAATTGCACATAAGCGCCTGGATGACACAGTGCTCACTGTTTTGCAGGCACTTTGCTTTGCCTCACAGAGGAATCCCACAGCCATGTGCTGCTAGATACGCATACATCATCTTTTCTTGAGGAGACATTTCAATGTCTCTAGGTTCTATACCAAATGTAACTTCACTGATGGAGTGGAGGCAGACAGGTGAATTTATTTATGTGTCTTTGCCTCATCTGGTTCTCTCAGTTTCTCACCTCTGGATCATAGTGCCTAGAACACTTGATTTGAAGGAACAGGCTCCCTTGAAGATATTTTACTTACAGAAGAGGTTTATAGGAATCATGAGTAGAACCTGTCTATGCCCAGCACTTACCTCATTCCCCCATGGGCTGTTAATTTGGTTGTCAGAATTTAAGACTGTTCATTGGTCTCCTTTGACTATAGACTTTGAGACAAAATAGATTTTCCTACTTTATTTGGGAAGCTATCCACACTAGCAGAGTGTGGGAGGAGAAAACTTAGGCAGTGGAAGGTGAAATGCCCACAAGATAGACTTCTAGTGACTAGGATGAATATGGGCTTAATTATGTCCCCCAAATTTATATGTTGATACCCTAACCCCCAGTACCTCAGAATGTGACTGTGTTGGAGGTAGGGCGGTGGGCCGTAATTTAACCTGACTGCTGTCCTGATAGGAAGCGAAGATTAGGATGTAGGCATGTGCACTCACAAAGGAAAGACTGTGTGGGAACACAGCAAGGAGGCAGACATCTGTAAACCAAGGAGCGCAACCTCTGGAGAACCAACCCTGCCAACACCTCTATCTTGTACTTCTGGGTTCCAGAATTATGAAGAGATACATTTCTGTTATTTGATGCATCTAGTCCGTGGTTTCTGGTTATAGTAGCCCTAGCAGACTAGTACATGGAAGTGACAGGGGTGCAGTCTTGCTGAACTGCTGTTTTGCTGCTGGAAGAATATGGAATTTGCCTCAGAATTATCCCAGCACAGGGTGAAAGGGCTAGACCATCTGTCAAGTGCATTCTCCTACACTTCTTGAGTTGCAATTGCATATGGCTGTGTGGGTTGTGCTTGATGTGTGATACTACAGTGAGCATGGTCTTCACTGGGCCTACCATGAAATCAGGTGGGCCCAGGATATGTTTGCATTGTGAGCAGATGAGCACTCCTAGTTCTTATACATGGTGATAAACCTACTTTTTAATATGGGAAGGTAGGTTACTGAGCTTCAATCTTGGCCCCTCTTTTCTTCATCTTGTGTTTTACTTTTTCATCTGTGGGGTCCATGTGGCAAAGTAGCAAGATAAAATCGGAAATCCAGATTGGGCCTGAGTAGGGCAGTTGTGGTGTGGGACACTTAGGCCTAGAACTCCATGCTTCAGCACGGATCTGAACAATGCTGATTTGGGGTAGACTTCTTGACACGAGGCAGCTAATATGAAATCACTGCTGTGATTTTTCTCTTGGTTGTTCTCTTATTGAATTTATGGTGTGGAAGTGGTGGGAATGCTCATTAATAGGATAGAATTAGATTAGTTCAAGGTCTTAGGAATAATGATCAAAATACCTCCAAAGTCCACTGAAGCACTGATTTTTATTGACATCATGGTTTCTAACTTGTCCTGCTTTGTTTCAAGCAGAATATGGAGATAGACTCTGCCTATCCAGGTCAATATGGAAATGAGAATATTAAAATAAACCTATGATCTATACTGGCTCCTTATTACATCCAGGCTATCTCCTGTTTGTGACCCTGAATCACAGCCACTTTCTGTAACTTGGGAGGCAATTTCTTTGGGTGGCCTGATTGTGATAACTCATATCAGACAAGCTTCTCTTGCTTAACTTCAGCAATCTGTATCAGCAACATATTTCACATTCACTTTCTGGCCCTGTAAACAAAACCCTAAATAAGTGAGCATCTAAATCTAGATCTCAACCAGAGAAAGATTTGTGAGCCAACGCACTTCTTGCCTTCCTGAATTTCTGATTGAACCAAGAAGAGTATTCGCATTGTCAAGTCATTGCACCTCTACTTTTGGTCCAGAAAATCTAATCCATGGTGATAGCTGCCTCATACACAGATGCATAAAATTATTGTTTTTTTTTTTTTAAATTGACTAAGATACTTAATACTTACTTTGTCTCACCTAAATGGAAATATGATAAAAGGTTTCCAGGTACAGATGCAGATAAAATTGTGTCAAAGTCAAAATCCACTCTCTTTACAATGTACACATGATTATTTCCCCCCTACACTCTACTTTCAGAGTGCCACGTACTTCCTGAGTCCCTTGTGTCTGCTCCGCCAAGTTCTCCTCTGTGGGGTTGTACCCTAGCCCATTACATCTTCTGCAAGGGATTGACTTGAAGACAAAGCAATTGCCTGACTCATATGTCAGCAAGGAGGAAGAGGGTACTATGGTTTGAATGTGTCCCTTCCAAAATTTAAGTATTGTCAATGTAATAGAATTAAGAAGTGGGGCCTTTCAGGGGTGGGGAACCCACAGCTTTAGTGCCACAGGTGGCCTTCTGGGTCCTTAAGTGTGGCCTTTTTAATGAATTCAAATTTTACAGAACAAATCTTTTTATTAAAGGGTTGTTGCAAAGAAAGATAAAGCTTTTCTTGCCTCCTTTGGTGCTTAAAAAAGAACTCTTGAAATCAGAAGGCCGTGGGTTCAATGGGCTCAAGAACCTTGTTAAAGTGGCTTCATGCAGGGTCTGGCTCTCTCGTCCTTCTGCCTTACACCATGTCATAACACAGTGTTCCTCCTCCTTGAAGGATGCAGTGCTCACCAAACAGGTTGTCTGCTGGCACTTTGATCTTAGACTTCTTAGCCTCCCAAAATATGAAGAAATAAATTCCCTGTTCTTTATAAATTGTCCAGTCTCAGGTATTCTGTCAGAGTAGCACAAAACAGACTAAGTATGAAACTGATACCAGCAGTGGGGTGCTGCTATAACAAATACCTAAACGTGTAGAAATGGCTTTCGAACTGGGTAAAAAGTGGAAGATGAAATAGTGAATGCTGGAAAAAACCTAGATCGCTGTGGATGGAACATAAAGAGTAATTCTGGTGAGAACTCAGAAGAAGAGAAGAATTGCTATAAAAGGCTCAGTTTTCTTGGTGATTGCATAAATGGCTTTAACAAAATGTTTGCAGAAATATGGACAAACAATGACTATTCTAATGAGGTTTCAGATGGAAATGGAGAACAAGATCGGAAACTGAAGGGAAGGTGATAGTTGTTAAAAATTAACACAGAATTTGGCTGATTTATCTTTGTCTTAGGACTTTGTGGAATGTAGAATTTAAGAGCAATGTACTAGGATATTTGGGGGAAGAAATCTCTAAGCAGCAAAGTGTTCAGGATGCTGCATGGTTTCCCCTAGTGGTTAGCAGTAAAATGCAAAAAGAGAGAAACAATGTAAAGATTGACTTTATAAACAAAAGGGAAATAGGACATAAAGATTTGAAAAATTCTTAGTCTGGCCATGTAAAGAATGAACAAATCATATTTAAGAGAGATAAATTAAGAGTGAGGCTAACAAAGTGTTTGATAAGGAGTTTAATATATAAAAGGAAGCCAGGTACTGTTCATCAAAACAATGGGAGAATTATCCCCAAGACATTTGTGGATATTTTAGGTCATTATTTTCATCATACCCAGAGTGCTAGGCCTTGGGAACAAAAGAGTTTCAGGATACTGGCCTACAGTACAAGGGGACCTCTGGGCTCACTGCCCAGGACCACCTCAGATCTTTGCTCCCCTTATTATCATATTATGGCTCATATTCTTCCTCAGCTATAGCTATGGCAACCCAGGTGTGGTTCAGGACTTAGCTCCAAAGATTGCAAACAATTAGCTTTGGTGACATACACATGATGCTAATTCTGCAGGTGTGCAGAGTGTAAGCCAGTGCTTCTCAACCTTCCTCATTGCCTTGTTGTTACAAAATGGAAAAAAGGGGTCATGACCCACAAGTTGAGAACCGCTGGTGTAAGAGCTCATGAGGCAACATCCTCCACTTGGCTTTCAAAGAATGTCACAGACAACTTTGGAGCTCATGAGGACTTGCCCTAGGGGCAGCGTCACTGAAGAGAGTCCTCAGGAGGGCAAAAGCCAGCAGAATTGCGGGACTAGGGCCTCTATAGGCAGCATTCAATAGGACAAGGCTTAGTGGAGCCACAGGAGCATGTTCACCCCCAAGACCTCAGACATGTAGACCTAGCACCACGCAATTCCACCCTGTCCACAGGAATTCAACTCCACCTTGTAAGAGCTGTGATGTGAGCTATGCCCAGCCAAATCACGGGGTTGGGGACCCATGTGACCTTAGAGCCCTACTCCCACCACTGTGTGATGGGACATGGAGTTAAATCATAAGCCTCCAAAATAATTCTTTTACGTTTGATTTATTGGGATTTAGACTTATTTAGGACCTGTTACTCCTCTCCTATTTCTCTCTCTGTACTGGGTTATACCTCTCCTGCTATTATATTTTGGAGACACTTAACTTATTTGATTTTTCAGGCTCACAGCTGGAGGGAAATTTGTCACAGGATGAATCATGCCTTGAATTTCACTCATATCTGATTTAGATGAGACTCTTGACTTTAAATTTTGAGTTGATACTGGGATAAGATAAGACTTTTGGCGCTATTGGTATGGAATTAATGTGTTTTGTATGTGATGAGAACATAAATTTGGGGGGAGTCAAGAAAAAATTGTATTGCTCTAAAAATCAGGTGTTACCAATGTGATAGATAATATTAGCAAGTAGGGCCTTTAAACGGTAATTAGACCTTGAGGGCTTCTCCCTCATCCCTGGGATTAAGGCCCAGTTAAAGACGCTTCATGCTGCAATTGGCTCACCTGCTCTTCCATATTCTGCCTTCTGAGAACACAGCGGTCCTCCCCTCTGGACAGTACAGCTCTCACCAGACAACAGAACGTGACAACTCCTTGATCTTGGACTGCCCAGTCTCCAGAACTGTGAGAAAGTAAGTTTTTATTTTTCATGAATTACCCATTCTCAGGTTTTCTGTTACAGCAGCCCAAGGGACTAAGACAGGGAGTTTAAGGAAGAGAAAGTAGAGAACACATTTAAAAAGGAGGACAGAGTTTGGTTATGCAATAGTGAAACTATCCCAGGCAATAGCAAGAAGATGCTGCTTCAGTAGTTCCTGAATTAGATTAAATTTAGCAGGCAAATGTGAGAGAGAGGCAGATTGAAGGAAGCAATGATGAAGATACTTTAAGTAGGAAATCATTTAAACCCCACGGGGTTGGTATCTGGAATGTATAGTGTGTCTCTTTCTGCAATTAGATGTAACTTGCTAAGTAGAACCACAGGTTTCATTCATGAAGGCCACACCACTTGCTCATTCTAGTAGGCCAAGCATGTTGAATTCTGGGGCTGCTGTGAGCCAAAATCTTCTGGACATTTGAAAGACAACAGAATGGTATGACTTGGAAGCATACAGCTCTCTGCTAGGCTTTATGGTAAAACCAGAACCAGACTGTTTTCTGTGAAATAAAAATGTGTAACCCCTAAAGCATATAATAAGGGACACAGGAGCTCAAACAAGAACTCCTCACATGTCTTGCTGATGGCAAAGGATCACTGAGTAACTTCTGGTGGGAATCTAAGGAAATAGATGACTTGGTCCAGGCCCTGCAAGTCCCCCAACTCTACAAAGAACAAAGTACTAAAAATGTATGACTAAAGAAACATACAAATGAGATGCATTATATACATTAGTGTTTAGTCATGCGAATAAAATCTTCTCGTGCTGGAGTGGTATTTTGGGATAATCCATTCTAACCCTCTCAGTTTGCAGATGAGGAGAGAAGCAAATTACTTAGGGTCAAAGAGCAAGTTATTTAGAGAGATATGGTTAAAATTTAAAGGTCTAACCCTACCTCAGTGTATTGTTACACCAGATTGGTCAATAAAGAATTGGGATGAGTGAATGTGAAGCAAAAAAAAAAAAAAAAAAGATAAATAAAGATAAATAATTGGAAATTGCTCTTCTTTTTCACAGAAATGCAGCTTAGCCAAAGGAGGAGAAAACCTACACTAAAAATTCTGCTAATAAATGGAGTAGGACATAAAATTTAATGTCGATTAGAATTTAGGCTGTTAGGCTGAACTCATTTTTAAATCTGTCCTCAAGAATAAAACTGTACCCTATAAATCTAAACATTGAGAAATAAGGAAGCAACTGTTGATTTAAAGAATGTGAAACTGTAGGCAATTTGAACATGTGCACATCAAGTCTAGGCGTTATTTATTTGCAAATACTATAATTAGCCAATACATATTAGCAAAGCATTTATTTTTGAAGAATGATTGAATAAATTGAATAAATACCTCAAGGTTAGAAAGGATGATATGAAATTCTTCTCAAATATAAAATCTCTGAATTGAACATTATGCACCAACCTCGATGTGTCTAATATGATTGAAACAAGGTGAAAATTTAGTTAAGTGGAAAAATTAAAGCAAAAAGTATTTCCTAGATGAAAACCAAATACTTAGTATGACAGCTATGCCTCCAGAACATGCTCCCTGCCTGTGTCCAACCCAACTCCTTCTCCATCTTTCCTCCGCCCTACACTCTAGACACACTGAATCTGGCTGGGTCAACATTTTCTCCCACTCCCTGTGTAGGCTCCTTCAATTCCTTCCCTTTTTATCTCCCTTCCTTTGATTCTTCCTCCCCCTACTGAGCTTTGACTTGCCCCAGAGTTTTCAATTCCTGTCTTCTATGCCTAGTCCTGCCGAGTCTCCCCACTTGGATTAATTGGCCTTTCCTCTTGCTTCATGACGTCAGGACACATAAATTCATGTAATTCCTGTTTTGTTATTAAATATTTTTATATCAAAACATTATGGGAGTACAGATGTTTTGTTATATGGATACTTTTTATAATATAATGCTCAAGTCAGGGCTTTCTTTTTTTTTTAAAGACAGTCTCACTATGTCACCCTCGGTGGAGTGCCTTGGCGTCACAGCACACAGCAACCTTAATCTCCTGGGCTTAAATGATTCTCTTGCCTCAGCCTCACAAGAAGCTAGGATCACAGGCGCCCACCACAATGCTGCACTAATTTTTTGTTGTAGTCATCATTGTTGTTTTTTTTAGTAGACCCAGGCCGGGTTTGAACCAGCCAGCCCTGGTGTGTGTGTCCTGTGATCCAACCACTGAGCTCTGGGCGCTGAGCCTTAAGTCAGGGCTTTTAGTTCACCCAT
This sequence comes from Arctocebus calabarensis, assembly GCA_963573935.1. NCBI lineage: Eukaryota > Metazoa > Chordata > Mammalia > Primates > Lorisidae > Arctocebus > Arctocebus calabarensis. Next base: position 22,768 of record CAUYON010094891.1, read on the forward strand.
CACCCAAATAGTGTTCATTGTACCTGATAGGTAGGTTTTTTTTTTTTTTATTGTTGGGGATTCATTGAGGGTATAAGAAACCATGTTATACTGATTGCATTTGTTGGGTAAAGTCCCTCTTACAATCGTGTTTTGCCCCCAAAAGTTGTGGCACACAAGACCCCACCCTCCTCGCTCCTTCCCTCTCTCTGCTATTCCTTTCCCCACCCTTCTCTCATTATTTCTCTCTGTGCTAGGTTTTTAACCCTAACTCTGCCTTTCTTGATTTCCTATGACTTTTACATCTCTTTGTGTCTGTTTGTGCCCAACCATTAGCTCCTAATTATTAGAGAGTGCATCTGGTATTTTTTTCTCCATTCCTGAGATATTGAGCCATCTCTTGTTCCATCTATTTTGTTGAAAAAGAGGTTATTTCATTCCTTTTTTATGGCTGAATAGTGCTCCGTGGTGTGTGTGTATGTGTGTGTATAAAATCACATTTTCTTAAACCACTTATGAATCGATGGGTGCTTAGGTTGATTTGGCATCTTTGAAATTGGAATTGTGCTGCAATAAGTATTCTAGTGCGGATATGTTTTTGATAAAATGACTTTTTCTTTTGGTTACATACCTAGCATTGGGTTTACTTCATTGAAAGGTAAGTCTACATTTATTTCTTTGAGGAATCCCTGTACTGTTTTCGTAGAGATTGTACTGAAGTCTCCCACAATAGTGTGTAAGTGTTATTTTCTATCTGTATCCACATCAGCATCTATTGCTTTTGGACTTTTTAATGAAAGTAAGGTGGTATCTCACTGATCTCACTGTGGTTTTAATTTGTATTTCCCTAATAATTAGTGGTGTTGAGCATTTCTTCATATGTTTGTCCATTTGTGCTGTCTACTTTTAAAAAACTATTCACTTTTTTTTTTT
>CAUYON010094895.1:0-80442 GCA_963573935.1 Arctocebus calabarensis
GTCATAGCTCACAGCAACCTCAAACTCTTGGGCTTAAGTGATTCTCTTGCCTCAGCCTCTCAAGTAGCTGGGACTATAGGCGCCCACCACAACGCCCAGCTATTTTTTGTTTGTTGTTGTTGAGGTTGTTATTGTTGTTTGGCAGGCCCAGGTGGGCTCGAATCCACCAGCCTCAGTGTATGTGACTGATACCCTACTGACTGAGCTACAGGTACCCAGTCGGACCTGGGACTTTTGATGCTCAGTGTGTGAGCTTCTTTGTGGATTCTTCACAACACATCAGCATCCGCCCAACCCCCAGCAGAGAGAGAGAACCCAATACAGAAACTACAGTCTTTTATAAACTAACCTTGAAAGGGACATACCATTACTTCTGCTGTACAGTATCTGTCACACAAACCCACCCTGGGCCAACATACAGGTCCCAGGTGGGAAATGCCAAGGCTGAGAATACCCTGCAGCTCTCTAAGAGGCTGCTGCTAGAAAAGGAGGATCCTGTCTTTTCAACTTCTTTCCCCCACCACGAGTTATAGTATATGGCACAGGAAAACACCCACTCAGCACAGTTGTGGAAAGCGTAACTGACGAGTGAGGCAACCTGCCCAGAGAAGGTGAGGTAGTATTGACATTCTGATTCCACTCCCACTAAGAAAGGTCATGTGCAAAAGGGTCTTTTCCTTCCTAATTAGGGATGTTTTCATTGTTGTTTTACTGTCTAATCTTTAGTGTCAACATGTCAAAATTCATATTAAAGGCATAGATTGAAAGCATCACATTAATTTCTCTCAATGTTTTAAATCATTTCCACTGAGAAAATTGGAAAAAAAAATTTTGGGAAGATAGAGAGGATGTTATGTGACATCTGTCTGAATCACCCAGGTGGTTTGGGGTGCAGCAGGACAGAGGTGAAGAGCATGATCACACGGGGGCCTGGATTCCTTCGGAAAATGGCAATGGAAGGGTGCTAAGGAAAACTTTACTTTCTTGCAAATATAACATAACATCGTTAACTGTTTCAAATTTTAATTTTAAAAGCAAGGGGAAGGAAGATAAAAGCATATCATGATCAGGATCAACTTTTTATTGTCATCTCGTGTGCTTCATTGGAACCATATTTCTGCCTCAAATACCTGAAATTTGTGTCACTGACAATTGTCACCACCTTTATTTCCTGTTTTTAATTTTCAAAGGGCACATAAAGTAGTTGCTTATGAATTCTTACAAGTCATGGACACCTTTATTTCTAAATGAAACAAACTCCTGGTTGCTGCAGGACACCTAAGGCCTGATTTTGTATCTTTATTCTAAAAGTAGAAATTTGGGACCGCTCTCCTCCAATCCCAGACCTGGGCTGGGTGGGGACTGAGGACATGGACCAAAATAAGCATTGGAGAGAAAAACAGAAGTGTGATGACAGAACACTTGAAAAGCAGATGACCACAGAGGCCTGGGAAACCATGGGCTGGTTTTCCTGGTAGAGAACAAAATTTTTACTGTTACAGAGAAAACATCAAGGGGAAAGATTTTCTCTCTTCCCTTTTAAATGAAATTTTAAAAAGTGGAATTATAAATTAATTCTAGGCAACAAACAATGTAGAAAAGCACATGATAATTTCTAATTGAAAAAAAAAGCAGGAGGCATATCTGCTAGGATTCATTCACCGAGTTGAGTCTTTTTGGCCCAATTTGTTTAAAGAATCCTATTTAACTTATAGCAAGAAAAGAAACTTTTCAAAGGCAAGAAAATATTTTTAAAGGTTATTTCTTTCTATTTCTTGCTATTTTCATGACACAAATCCCACGGAAGAAGTCTTGATGTTTTGGAGCTTAAAAGCCAGTGGAGGTGCTCAAGTTTAAGAGATGTTTGCTGATTGCCGAGTGTGTATTTTATAGATTCACAAAGTCTTCCTTTTTAAAAAGGGCTTCACCACTGTTTTCTGTTTATCATCCAGTTACTGGCCAATCAAGTAGTGAGGATGGAAATCCCTGCCTATTGACTTCTGTGAATAATCTCTATTCGTAAGTCTCAAAGAAGAGACTGGTTTTGGTCAACTCTATCATTCATGCGGACTGTTCAGTGAATGAATGAATGAATGGATGAATATGTGAATGTGAGAAGAAGTTTGACTATCTAGATAGCTTACAAAGTTTGACTGCCTTCATGAATTGAATTGTAACAAAAAGGTTATGAAAGTTTCACAAGTCTATGAATCACAAATTTTACCTCTCCTGCCCACTAGAAACACAAAATATACAAGGAATGTCATATATGTAACAACCAAATATATTTTTAAGCATCTCTTGCCCAGTTGCTGTTATCATGTCTTACTTTTCAGAACCTATTTTGCTTCTCTCTCTCTCTCCTCCCTCTACACACACACATAGATAACTGCTGTTCTGTTTAACAAAAGCAGTTTCCTCAAATTCTACAAGAATTCCAATTTCTTGGGATATGAAAGGCCTGTAAAGTTCTCATTCCAGATGGATAGGATCACTTCTGAAACACAGCTACCTGTGACCACAGACCTGGCTGACTCTGTATAGTGTCTATCTCAAAGCAGTTCTTTTCTTTCCTTTTTTTTTTTTTTGCGGTTTTTGGCCGGGGCTGGGTTTGAACCCACCACCTCCAGCCTATGGGGCCGGCACCCTACTCCTTTGACCACAGGCACAGCCAAGGCAGTTATTTCCCTCTTTACTTCTCCATGGGAAGAACGCTGGCTCCTAGCAGCAGCCAAGTGACCACATCCTGACTATAGATGTTGTTTTGCTCTGCTGTCAGATCACCACATGTGCCCTACCTCTTGACTGCTCAAAACGTTTCACAAGGAAACCTCTGCTTGCTTAGCACGAGTGAGGTGCCCATCTTGGACCCATCAACTAGCCCCCTGTGCTGGTGCATCCAGCCTGTGGCAGCTCCCAGGTTGATGGAGGCGCTGGTGCTATTAGATCCCACGGGCATCTGTGGCATCATGACGGAGATGAGCCAGCATTTTATTTGTAATTTTTAAATTAGTTTTATTGTAAAAAAAAAAAAAAAAGGAGGTTTTCAGTCAGGATAGCTATCTTTTGTTTTAATGATCTTTCTAGGGATCAAGAATTGATGCGAAGTAAATCAGCTAGAAAGACTAATGTCTACAACGACCTATTTGTCTCTTTCAGTGGAGTATCAGGGTCTGACTCTTTGGGGGCTTTGGATGGAGCAGTCCGTGGAGTCTCGACCCTGGGGCGTGCAGACAGCAGCCTGGGGGAAAGGATATTCACTCACAGCGTACCCAAACTCTGCTTCTCAACAAGCAGGATTTCAGCATGACCTTGAGCTACGCGTGTGGTGAGCCTGGCCCATGGTCCCCCATCCTGAAAGTGATACAAAAACAAGTTGGAGTGAAATGGACAAATACAGCAAGACAGACAAGGCAGAGCTTAGACCTAATTGCTCTGGAACTACAGAGCCAAAACAGACCAAAAGCATCCAGAGAGACAGACAGAAACTGAATCCACTAGAACTGTGGCATAAGCACCAAGAAATCTTTCTAAGGTTCTTTGGGAGAGGACCAGGAAAGGCCATGAGCTGATTCTGACACCGCAATACAAGTAACAATAATAACTGCTGCTAACAATGTCAGCATCAAGAGTCAGACAGACTGCCTTATGACAATGATCTCATTGGGCAGACCAGGTCTAAAGTATTAATTGATCCTAAGATACATTTGTATGTAAAGAAATCAAGGCACATTGATTTCTTCTTATGCATTCCTTCCGTCACATTACCTTTGGGAATATTTTAATGAATCCTGAATTTTCTGACATGCAATGATTTTAGATTAGATTTTTAATGTGATGGCAATAGAGCTTTTACGGGCTGTCCTCAGTTGCTTGAGAATGTTCTGGTGAGCTGTTACTCCTGTACTTGCACTTAATTGTCATTTCTCTGGGAATTAGCTAACGTAATCATTAGGAAATCATTGGGTTTTTTCCCCCCAGCTTTTAAAAATATGCTGTTTGCCTCAATTCTGTGTTTATTCTGTAAGAACTTGTAGCTGTTATGTGAATGTTGCTAATAGCTCTATGACAACTTGTATTCCAGCATAGCACTTTGGCCAGATTTAATACGGTTAGGTTTCTTTCTTAGGATATTTCGATTGTCTGGTGAGCACGTGAGACTGTTTTGTTCTGTATTTCAATCCTCGTTAGGATAGGAAGCAGCACTTTTTGTTTTGAATACATTTTGCCACAGTGTATATTTTTTCCCTATAACTCAAAATATTGTCTGACTATTAGACTTATAACAAGCTTAATTCAATTCATACATGTAAATATATTTTGTCTAGTGGGCTTTTCTATTAACATTCCTGAGTTTTTTGTTTTAGCATCCTAATGTGTTGCCTTTTACATTAGAACAAAAGCCCTCAAATGTTGGTTCATCAGCTGACAATGCCAGTTTTGTCTCTTAATTAGAAAAGAGAATAAAGCTGTTTTTAGGGGTGTCAATAAAATGACAGATGCATCATTAGCAGAGGGCTGTGGTGGATCAGTACTGTGCAAATACTTGGAATGGAATTAATAGGAATTTCTGTCAGCGTATTTAAATTGAAAGCTTAGGGGGATGAAAGCAGTGTTTTAATGCTGTGAACTAGTCAAAGAAAATGGGCGCAAATGACCATTTAATACTGAATTGAGACTGTGAGCAAAATCAAATTGCAATAGAGAATGTATTACTGAGAATTTTTATATATTATTCATATATCACACATGACCCATTGTGGGTATTATACGTACACGATTAATTCATTTACTTAATATTGATTGAGGGTTTACATCATGCCAGGTGGTAAATTTAAGAGTCCCAACCTAAAGCCACTGCCCCACATAATTAGTAAGACAAAAGGTCAATTCAACCACAAGTCTCCGAAGAGGTTTTTGAGAGCTTTTGCATCGGCTGTTTTCCCACTGTACACAACCCAGGTCACTCAGGATGGTTCAAAGGAGAATTCCCTTTAGTCCGTGTTTCGTAAGTGATCGGCCAGGTTGCGTAGTAAGCACAGGCAGGTGCACGTGGGCTCACGCACGAGACGTTACATCATGAATTTTTCAAAAGAAGGTATACACATGGCTAACCAACACATGAAAAAATGCTTGACATCACTTATCATTGGGGAAATGAAGATTAAAAGCCCTGCGAGATACCACCTTAACCCTGTCAGAATGGCCATTACTAAGAAGTCAATAGATGTTGGCATAAATGTGGTGAAAAGGGAATCCATGTGCACTATTGGTCAAAATGTAAACTACAGTGCAGCTACAATGGAAAACAGTATGGAGATTCCTCAGAGAACTAAAAGTAGACCTGCCGTCTGATCCGTAATCCCACTACTGGGTATATACTCAAAGGAAAAGAAGTCATTAAATCAAAAAAGCGCGTGCATGCATATGTTTATTGCAGCACAGTTCACAAATATTGCAAAGATTTGGAATCAGCCTAAATGCCTATCAACTCATGAGTGAGTAAAGAAAAAGGTTGGGTGGGGGCATATGTGTATGTATACATGTATACACACATACACTCACACACTCACATATACACCTGGAATACTACTCAGCCATTAAAAAGGAAGAAACAATGTCTTCTGGGGCAACTTGACTGGAACAGGAGGTCATTATGTTAAGAAAAATTCCCCAGGAAGAAAAAACGAATACTGCGTGTTCTAATTTCTAAGTGGGAACTAAGTTGTAGGGTAGATATGGTCATACAGAGTGGTATAATAGACACTGGAGACTCAGGGAGGCATGAGGGATGAAAAGTTTTGGATAATGGGTAAACTAAAAGCCCTGATCGGATCATTATATAATTCATCCCTGTATCAAAAACTCATTTGTACCCCCTCAATCTGTTGAAATAAAATTTAAAAAACATGAATAGCAAAATGAAAATCCAGTCTCATATTGAAAACAAAAAAGTAAATAAAATAGTTGATTAATTTTTTTTAAAAAGATCTGTCAGGCCATACACAGTGGCTTATGCCTATAATTGTAGCACTCTGAGAGGCTTAGGCAGGTGGATTGCCAGAGCTTATGGATTCGAGATCAGCCTGAGTAAGAGCAAGACCCTGTCTCTAAAAAATAGCCAGGCATTGTGGCAGGCACCTGTAGTCCCAGCTACTTGGAAGAGTGAGTATAACTTGAGCCCAAGAGTTTGAGGTTGCTATGAGCTGTGACGCCATGGCACTCTACTGAGGGTGACAAAGTGAGACTGACTCAAAAATAGATAGATGGACAGACAGATAGATATTATGTCATATTATCCAGTCATCCAAAAGGACTATTCTCAAACTAAAGTCCCTTGTCCTGTTTAATGATTCTATTCTCAATGCTTAAAATAGTACCATTATAGTAGGTACCCCATAAATATGAGTGGTTGAGAAAAAGTTCACATAAAACTGCAGACAAGCAATAGATTAATTGGATAAATCATTTCATTTTAAATGTCTTCATTTGTTCATTTGATGCTCTTAACGTATTAGCCGTCCCCCACACGGTGTGAAATGTGGTGGAAAGGGAATGCATATACACCACTGCTCAGAATGTGAACTAGGACAACTGCTATGGGAAACAGTGTAGAGATTCCTCAACAGACTAAAAGTCGACCTGCCATTTGGAGGGCTGAGAAATTAAAGTTTAGGTTTTATTTATGCTGAGTAATTCTGATCTGGTTAGAGCTCTCCCTGGGATGTGCCATCCTCAGATGTATTGACAGAAGTGCACAGAACGTCTAGGGGCTGGCCTTGGAGCTGTGTACAAGAGGAGAAATGTATCAGCCCTTAGTTAGGACCTAGGCTTGCAATATTGTGAGTAACCCTGAGATTTAACCCGGAATTTCGGTTGCATCCTCTAAGGAACTGCCACATTCTCACTTCTTGGTCTTATGCTCCCCATTTCAACCTTTTTTTCCTAGTGTTGAAGCTGGTATGCTGAAGACCTAGAGCAGATTTTTAGTACTTATATATGACACAATCATTTAGTGACAAACATGAAACATTTAGCAATAAGTACTTTCCTAATATTTTATTTTTGAAATTAGTAAAGAAGAAATTTCAATTTTATAGGCGTTATTCACAATCAGTAAATTGTTTCATGCATGGACTAAAAAATTTGTGTTTACCACATAAAAATACCACACCTTGCGATCCGTACTGTTTTATTGTTTTAAATTTTAAACATAAATAAAAATTCTTGGGGATGACACTGAATGATTTATTTTGAATCTGCTGTTTAAACAAAGGACAATACGGATGTACTAAGAGAAATGAATTATATTCAATGTAAGTCTTGACCTCTCCAAACATTTAAAACCTTACTCTTGAAATGAACGTATGTAGCTGAGTCTGGAGATGTCAGAAAGGGCCTACTGTGTAACTGTTGGATCTCCAAATTTCACTTCTATGCAGAACACCATGCTCATGAAAGGAAACAAGAAATATTTTCTAATTTGCAACCTGCTGAAACTTAATAATGGCTATTCATGGTGATTACCCAAAGTCATAAAAAAAAAAAACTTTAAATTGGGATCACTGTGCAATGTTCTTGAGCCAAGGAAATTTATGATAAAAATTTACAAATTTTACTACCCAGAACATTTTGTAATAGTGACAGTTGTACAAAGCTGAGTCATCCAAAATACTTCATTTATCTATAATGCAAAACAAAGGTATTGCTTTATTTTTCATTAAGAACACCTCAGGTATACACCAATTTTAATTGGTAGCGGGTGTGCTCAGAGCACTGAAAAATCTTTTTGTGCACTACAGGATGTTATAAATATCAGCTGGCTTAATTTTTGCAAGGAAAAATATGCCCTATTCCCTTTATCTTTGCCTTTTTTTCATAATAATCACAAAATAAGCCAGAGCATCCATGTTACCCCTATTATAATGCTACTATTCTATTGCCATCAAGTAGTCAAAGTTATCATTATCATCATTTACTCATTCATATATTCATTCTCCCAAGAAACATGTGTAACACTTGCCATACACCAGACCTCTTACTGGGCACCAGGCAGACCAAGTCCAACAAAGTCAAGGATACAGGGGCATTGACAGACAAGGTAATTCCCTTCTTCAGTAGAGGGTGGTCCCGTGCCAAGAGCAAAGGTACGCACTCTCAGCTCTTAGCAACATAGGCTGCCTTTCAAATGAAAACACCAAGCAATGAAAGAAAAATGGAAATGAATTGAAAATATCTGTCTCTGTGTATTATAGATATAGTCGGTACTCAGCTGTTAAATCCAGCAAAAAATTCCATTGCTGTAATTAATTTCTTTGTGCTGATTCTTCCTAGTAAGCCTTAATTTTAACAAAGTTAATTAGGTCGAAGATTAAAAATCCCATTAGTGTCGATCATTCACTTCTTGGCTCTGTCAACAAGGTACTAAAACCTTGCTCAGCTCCAGAGGGGCAAGCGGAGGAAAAGGGTGAAGGAGAGCAACAGAGCGCACTGTTCGGTATTCTTCAAGGTCAGATATTTTAGGCTATTTTTAAGGATGTAGGAAGCCATCAGATATAATCATCATTTTAAAGCATATTTTGTCCTTTTCCAGTCATCACCTGGCTCCCAACCTTTAGACTTGTGGCTACTTACTCTCCGAGAGGCGTGTGGCGATGTTTACATTTGCTGAGAAACTCTATCCGGTCTACTCTGATTATCCAATTTGCAGGTTTGCGTGACATAGATTTTTAATCAAGGGCCTGTTTCTACTGTCGCCTCATCTGCTCAGTTATTATGGTTGAAGACTCAATGGTGGCTAATATCTCACCCAGAGCAGGAAAGAATAAACAATTAATAGAATCATGAATTACCTATAGGCCATAATTCAGTTCAAAATACTGGTTTGTTTGAGTTATGTTGCTGCCTTGGCTCCCACACCTGACTTACAATGGGAAGAATTACAAAAATTCAAACACACATTGTTATGACTTACTCCCAGCAAGTGGCTATCTGTGAATGTGGCAGCCACACAGACAGAAGGGTGACCGAGACCGGAGCAAGGGAGCACGTGCTGCAGGCCTAAGCATATTAACTGCCTGGTCCACAGAGGAAAGTCAGTGGTGGAAAAGGAATCAAGAGAGTCTGGAGGTGAGAGGAAGCCACCTGCAGTCAAGTTCAAATAGGGAGATGACCGAGGCATTTCGCTTCCTGAACAGAGTTGAAAGCCAGGGGGAATTTGATCAAGGTCCAGGATGAGAGGGACAGAGTAGTCACTGTGCACAATAAGGTCGTCCAAGCAAATTCATCTCAAAACAAGGTGACAGAGAATCGGAACAGGGTCAAGGTATGGCACCATAACACTTGTATTGGAAAACAGCGCCCATAAAAGATAGAGAAACTCTAAGATACTGGAGCAAAACGGGAGAAGAGGTAGGTAGTTTGGGGCAGGGAGGAGACGTGCAGTGCTCCCCAGAATGGTCTGCACAGAGGGGTCAACAGGGGTGCTGGGTCCCAGAGAAGCCCTACCGACCTATTGCCTAATATCCTTCCCTGAGCTACCGCCTATAAATCCCCACCACAGGGTTGCATATTGCAACCCTGCAATAAGTGGTGGCAGCCGACACTGGCATTATTGTAATTATGCACATATCTTGGATCAGTGCGAGTAGCTGGGACCACAGCAGGCAGACACGTGACATGCACAGAGGCAGGGTTTCAATTATAAATGGTTTCAGGGCATGATCACTGAAAAATGAGCACTGGGCAAGCTCTGTATAATGGTCTCCTATCAGTAACCTATGGATGAGCTTGGGCAGCCTCCTCCTGCAAGTCAGGAGCACATGTTCATGGTGGAAGGAGAGTGGGCCACCTGCAGGCGAAATGTGTTCCTCTTTGGGCCTCAAGATCATTATTGAAATAATGAAGGGAAAGAACTAAGTTATGTCTGTGGTCCATTTTAATTCTAAAAATCTGTAATTCTGAACTCTGAATGAGACTTATTATCTCTTCTTGACTTCACATGGCCTTTCCTTTATTCTTTGCTCAAAAATATGTCAAGTCTTTTGCTTGGGAAGCTACCTGGACACAGAGTCCTGCTATGGTGGAAATCCTCATTCAAGCCTGTTGGGCAAAGTATTTTGTTTCTCAGAGCAAAGGTGCTAATTAAGTCTTTAGCACTGCCTCTTATCTCTGCACACACTCCCTATTCTGGTCAGCCTCTACTGCCTAGCACAGTCTGCTTGAAAAGTACCTGCTCCCACTTTCTGCACCTCAGCTCAAGAAGGGAAGGGGTCTCAGAGTGACAGCTTGGGAAAAGACCGACAGCACAGGCCTCCCTCACTCAGCTTATCTCTTTCCAATGGTAGAATCATTGCTTTAAGACATATCTCAACCAGAAACACTTTTTTTTTTTTTGAGGCAGAGTGAAACTGTTGTGCTGGGAGAATGCTGTGGCCTCAGCACAGCTCAAGGCAACCTCAGTCTGCTGGGTTCCAGGATCCTCTTGCCTCAACTTCTGTCTTCTATTGGCTGACTCTTCTACCAACATGGGAACTTAGATTTCAGCTTAATAATTTAAATTCAAGTGAACTTTTCTGTTGTTCTTTGGCTATTCTTATTTCATTCTCATGACAACCCAAGCAGAAACAGTTTTGGACTTTTATGGAGGCCAGCACCTTACTGTGCCCCATTTGTCAGGTAGTCAATTATGGAATGTCTTTTCATGGGTTGATTTTGTCCAGGCACCTAGATTTTGAGCTGCGGGGAGCCTGGATGATTCTTCTTGAGATGTAAATTAGAGACGCCTCTGAGTCTTTCTTATGTACAGGGTGGCCATAAAGTTCATGTGCAATTTAAAATAGTTGTCTATTTTCATTCACTGCACCCAGTTTACTAGCCATTTTAAAATAGTTGTCTATTTTAAATTGCACACGAACTTTATGGCTCCCCTGCACAGCTTCTGGAGTTGACATTCTAATTTTGCTATTGTATCTCATTTGCTTTTTTACTTTGTCCCTTAGCTTTGGACATGACTACTCTATTCATAATTGATACTCATGCAACGCAAATGAACAGAACAAATATGTTTTTAAGCCAAATTTAACAGCAATTCTTACCTATCACTTGAAAACCTGCAATCCAAGAAACACTGGCAAAGAATAAACGAAAGGGGGCTCACTAGTCTGAGATTGCCCTCACTTTCAATCCCATGGGGTCTTTAGGTCTAACAAACTGAAACAGTCTCACTCAGAAGTCAGCTGACAGCTCACCTGCCCCAAGAAACATAAACTGCAAGCCAGTGCTACTTCTCAGGAGGAAGAGCTGGTCCAGCTGCCCTGTCTAAAAAGGTGGCTTGGCTCACATCGTCCCTCCTTGATATGAGTCGTAGCTCTTGGACAGTAAGGACATCTCTCAGATTCAGGGTTGGCGGGATGGCAACTTTCTCTCCACCTTTTCCCCTCACACATACACACCCCCTCATTCAGTAATAAAGATCAGTAAATGTGATTGGTCAGATCATAAAATATCACAGAAAAGAAAGATAAAATACAAGACCTTTTCTCTCTTATGAATAACTCATCAGTTCTGGTGAGTGTAGGGGGTGGGTGTGTTTTGCTTTAAAGGAAAGGAGAAGATAAAAGGGGGACAGAATAGGTTCAGAAAGGGGTATTTGTCCTGCTTTGTGCTTTGCCTGCTGACTGTGTCGTGTCTGTACTGTTTTCCAATGAGTGCAGGTAAAAGCAATTACAGACCTAAAACGACTTCATTGGTCACCTCCATTCATTAATCAAGCCAGAAATAAGAGCCTCCAGCTCCAGGTTGGTGTAATTTCAGCTTGGAAGAAAGACTTTTGTCTCATTAAGGTCTTAAACTTGTTTTTTTAGTTACCTAAAATTAGAATGGCCAATCTTCCATAAGGTCGTATTATTAATCTATTCATTATTTATTCAAAATAACCTATTAAGTGCATACTATGTAAATGACTTTATTTAAGATCTATGGAAGGAACAGAAAGAGTGATGAGAATGTCAACCCCTGTTTCAGCTTAAATGACACTGCTTCAGAGTTTTCCCAGACCATTCAGTTCACTAGCCACATGCAATCATATTTGCCTTGTTTTATTTTCGACACAGTTTTATCACTCACTGTATATCTTTTGATTAGGGACATGTCTGAGTGGTTTTTAATTTTCCCCTAGAGGAATGTAAGTTCCATGATAGCAGAAGCTTGCATCTTGCCCATCTCTTGTACCAGTCTGGGTTTTCCAGAGAAACAGAACCAGTAAGAGGTACATATGTATCCTAGTATCTATGATTCGTTTTAAGGAGTTGGCTCAAAGGAAGGTCAGAGCTGTCAAGTCCAAAATCTACGGGGCAGGCCAGCAGGCTCTTCTCAGGGAAGAGTTGATGCTGCAGTCTTGAGGCAGATTTTCTACTTTTTCAGGGCAAACTTGGTTTTGCCTTTAAGGTCTTTAAACTCATTAGATGAGGCCCACCCATATTATTGAAGGTAATTTTTAGGTTTTAGGATAGTCATAGCACATGGTAGATTGGCATACTATTTATTGGCTGCATATTAATTAACTTATTGACCATGTGATTGGTCAGATCACAAGTATCACAGAAAAGAAAGATAAAATACAAGACCTTTTCTCTCTCATGAATAACGTATCAATTCTGGTGAGTGTAGGGGGTGGGTGTGTTTGTGCTTTAAAGGAAAGGAGAAGATAAAAGGGGGACAGAATAGGTTCAGAAAGGGGTATTTGGACCTTGGAAGGTCTCAGTAAGGTGCAGCCTTGTCCTCCTGATGCTTATGACATGGATGGGAAGACACACCTCTCGCAAAGAGATAGTAATGTCACAGCACTGGGCACTGCATCATTCAGAGCTAAAATAAGTGATACTAACCCCTGTTTAAAAGAAAAAGGAGTAGTAGGAATTCAGAGAAGGAAAGATCCTTGTAAGAATGAGAAGAGACTTATTGGAGGGTCTGTTCTGCTAGTCTACCATGTCAGGTTGATTTTTCATCATGATCAGTAACTATCGACCCGGGGAGACAGTTTCCTCTTGCCGTCTCTGGGTCTGTGACTGTCTCCAGCTCACTTTGTCTGTGCAGGTGGGGATGGATGAACTGCTTTCCGGGGAGAACGTGCCGCTTGGGTTTGGTACACGCAGAATTAGTGCCTTCTACCTCCTTTGAGTCACGCTCCCCTCAGATCATGTGGGTCAGCTATTAATTGGGTGGGGGAGGGGACTCATTTAAGCTATTTTGTACTCAGTGACTTTAGTGTTATATTTTACTGACTGTAATAAATGTCATTGTATTAATTAGTCTGGTAATCTTTTTATCATGAAGATAATAGTGAAACCTACCTTTCCCTCCTTTTGTGTATTTACTCAGACCGTCGCCTATGAAAGTTACCCTTCACAAGGGAGCTGGAAGACTAAGTGATTACACTGATGCAGGTCTTAAAAAATCTATATGAACATCTCACAGAGAATGAATACGAAAGCCGGTGGAAAGTGCGGGGCTCTCATAGCCTTGGTTCTGCTGCTTGGGACTTTAAATGCGGGGATATGCACAAAAGACCAGAGTATCCTAAGGTTTTAGAGAGGCCATGTGATACAGAAGGGTGAGAGACCTAATGTTTTCTGGGCTCTACAACTAGGATGTGGCCTTGAGCCAACTAATCACATGTTGATTGCAGGGACAAATTCAAAATGGATTAGAATGATCTTGAAAAATCTTACGTTTAATTTGTGAAAGAAAGAAAGGCAAAACTGGAAACCAGAATTAGTGGGCAGGGATTGTGTTTGTGTATGTGTGTCTGAAACCCATCAGATGCAGTCTTTATTTTCTCCCTGGAGAGGACGCCCCTAATGCTTCAGAGTAAAGTTTGCAGACCATAAATGCAATGGTGTGGAATTATGTCTTTGCAAAATTGGAATTCCATGCAAAATTGTGAATGATGTAATTCATCCAGACAAGTTTTCATAAATCTATGTTTTCTTTAAAATAATTACTTGGGAAACGGGAAGATAATCTTGCTGTAAAAAATTTAGTCAATATTGGCGTGTCAGGAAGGGGTGTCCCACCATTTTTTTCTTTTCTGCCGCACTTTGGAAGAATGAGAATTGTTTCAGGCCACATATTAAATACACACACGCTAATGAAAGCTGAGGAGCAAACAAAAACGTCCATGCATACTTTTCATGATACCTGACACCATAGATAAGCAAATCGGTGGTCAAATAATCTCTGATTGCTCCTTCATTGAGCGCTATTCATTCACAAGGTGAGTTTCCCCTTATCTGCTAAATTGAAGATCACTGAAGATCTTAAAACAGGGTAAACATTTGAATGATAGTGTGTGTTTAGCAGAGTTATTGACTGTTATGCTTTTGGTCTCTGATAAGAAATGTACACCCTGTAACCTATAAAACAGCTTCTTTCTAAAGATTCAAAGATATTTTTACAGACTCGTAGCATTGGATAGAGAACATTTATTAATTAGTGGAAACTTACAGTTCTCATGATGAAGTGGGAAGAGAATTTTAATCATAAATGCAGTAATTGTCATTCTTACCTTGATTTAAATTACCAGACCCAGCAATGATAAAGTCCCAGTATTCTCTCCTCAACCTTTTTTAAAAGTCAGTTTGCTTGCCAGTTTCATTGATACATTTTCCTTTAAAAAACAAAGCAACAGTGAATATTGAGTTCCTCCTACTTCCTATTCCAAGTACTAGTATGTCAGATAAGTTGCCAAACCAATCCTTCATGAGGAGCCACAGATCTCCTAAGTAAATGCCAGTAAAAAAGGATAGATTTAGTAAGATTAATAGTCATTTTAATTTATAGCCCTCTTTCCCAAAGACACTTGGGAAGCTTTGTGAACATTTGAACCAAAAATGCAGTTTAAACCACTGGGAAACAGATATGTAAACTTGCTAAAAAATATAAAATATGAGCTTCATACAGCAGCCCTTCATATTCAGAGATGACACATTCATATTATATAGTTATCAGTTCAACAAGTTTTTACTGCATTTTATTTGTTCCCCCTGAAACCTTATTTTTGATAGATGATGCCTAAGATATACAGGGAGCGTCCTTTCAATATCCTGTGAATGATGAAAGGCAAAACAAAACAATTTATCAAATCACACTGCATACATCCCTATAAATTTTGAGAGTGATGAATCTATAGACCCATAGAATGTGGCTTGTCACGGATTCATCACAGGTGAAGCCCCAAACATCTTAAACGCTGCCGTTGACAGGGAGGCTGGTCTTGCCTGGCAAAAAGAAAAGAAAAGGAGTTACCCTCTGAAAGTATCTGATACTATGAGAATTCTTTGGACGATTAAATTGTTGTCTACAGCATTTGAGTTCAGTTGCGCTGAGAATTTGATGTGGCTTTTTTCATCAGAGGATGATGACACCATGTTTTTATTAAATAAAGTTAAGTAGGTTCACAAAACAGTCAAAGACACATCTATGTTTTATGCTAATATCTTGTATTTCCATAGAACTTTGCTCTTCAGTTGTAATGTTGTATTTTTAAATTTAACTGTTATTTAGTTTCTTTTTCCTCTATAGCCTGCAAACTCTGTAAGGGGACTTTATCTGACTCACTTCTGTATCCGTGATGATAAGGACAGAGAGTGGGGCTCAAATATTTGTTAAATGCATGAGTTGAGTTACTCACTCTCTTTCTTGAGGACAGACCATTCATTAAAGGGCTATTTTGAGTAACCTTTGTGTTTTTGACGGGATGCAGAAAAGATACATCTTCATTATTGGAAATTTGAAAAACTCCTGAAAACACAAAGAACAAAATGGAAATTGACAATAGTCCCAATACTTGGAAACAATCACAGTTCTTTTAACATTGTGGTGTGTATTCCCTTCAAGTTCTTTTTCTTTCCATGTGTGCGTTTAGGAAGAAAATCATTTTAAACAGAATGTTAAAATGTATTTGTAGAAAGAACACATTAACTTTCCAAATACTTCAAGACAAACTTCTCTGTGTCATTGAGAGCTACGTAGGCAGTCGTAAAAATTTTTCAAGAGATCATATTAAAAGCTTAAGATGTTCTGAAGGCGAAATAGTTTGTGTAAGTTAAAATGATTTTCCTAAGCTTGGTCTGGCTAGGCTAGTTTATATAGCTTGTTAAATACTGGTACTGATGCCTTTCTCCTACCATTTCATTGCCTGTAAAACAATCCCTCCTCCTTGAAGACATTTCAGATTAACTCAGGAGAATGTGATTGCTAATCTCCAAAATGAGAGTACTTTATACTTCATACAGCCTTAATCTTGCCGTCCCCCAGTCATCTCATTTTATCCCCTCATCCCCCACTTCCTGATAATGAACTTAGGAAAGGCAGAAACATAGCTGTTCATGCGGGCACCACACACAGAACCCAACCCAGCACCTGTACACAGTAAGCACTCAATAAATGTCTGCTGAATTAATCAATAAACATTAATGAGCATCCCACTGGCAGTAATGGACTAGAATCATTTTCGTATACGACACATAGAAAATGATTATATAAATTGCCAGGGTTCAAGTCACTGGTCAGCTGTGGTCTTTTTTTTAACCGATGATGCTAATGTGACTGGCAGAGACAAATTTAAATTCCATGATAACCAAGCCAAATTGTAGTTGGCTTAGACTCCTTCGGACAAACTAATTATGCCATTGCTCTGTCAGTGTTTTAACTATATATTCTGTCTCGGTGTTTCTCATGCTTCAGTGCCCCGCGGACAGACGGATTTATGGAGAAAGGACAAGGCCCGCCAAGGCAGCTCTCTCGTAAAGAATGCGGCTGAGCTCACAGCCCTGTTCTCAGCACAGTCTCAGACATTGGTCTGTGCACTCAAGTCTCTGCCCTTTTCTAGGGAGGAACGGGCTTCTGCTCAGTGGAATAACGGTTCTGCGTGTGCTTTTTAGTGCGGCATCCAGCCTGCAGGCTGGGGAGCACACGCCAGCGTCACACTCAAGGCTCAATTCACATCCCAGCTTCCCAGCTGTGTGGTCCACACAGGTTCTTACCTCTCCTAGGCTTGGTTTCTTTCTCTGTCTGTAAAAGAAGATAATGATAAAATCGGCGTCAGAGGGTGGCTGTAAAGATTAAATTAGATAATCCATTAATGCATTTAACTCAGAGTATGACATAAATGGGTTCTATAAATAATACCTATTATTATTAAAATTCATCTAGAAGCAGCAGTTGTGTGTGTGTGCCTGAATTTTATATATATAATATGTGTGTGTATATATATATGTATACATACATACACACACACATATATATGTATATGTATATATGATGTGGACAGGAAAATAGGGTATTCTTGTGTCTTGGCTGGATTATTCAAATTGCAAATAGACAGGTCTGATCTCAAATCCTGCCTTGGAACCAGCCCCAGCACAAATACGTGTGCATGCTCACTCATGCACACTCACACCCCCAGCTGACCTCAGGCACGGACAGCGGGTACTCTGAGGGACGGCAACGAGAAACATGGTGAGCAGCTTTTTTCCTTTCCTGGCCTGAGTTGATTCTGAACCTGCCCAGTTGGCATCTGTATTTCCAACCCTGCTGGATGGGGAAGACCGGGCCTGACCAGGGGCAGGACTGTGCCACGGAGTATTGGGCAGCTTAGGGAGAAAGGTTGGGCAGTGAGGGGATAGGCGAGACAGATGCATGGCACTAGGCAGATTGGAGTGGATGGAAGTGAAATTCTCGGTCCTTAGAGAAAGGATGAAGAGAACAGCCATCTTCGCCCCTTTTGTCACCCATGGGACACGCTTGCCTGTTACTTGGAGCTTGACTGCTGGCTGGCATAAGATAGGTGAAGACAGACAGAGACAACTGCCTTTGAAGGGTCACCCTGTTGGAATGATCTGGAAAAAGTTTCCTTTTTATTTGTAATTTTCAGGAGACAAAAGGTTCAGGGGCTATTTAATGCGCCTTTAAAAAAACAGTGTTTAGATCAAGGAGGCCCCATCCACAAATGGAGAGGGAAAGTGAATCATGGCAATCCGTATTTCAGGAGCTTTATAGTCTGATTCAGAAATGACTGCTGTTGATTCAGCCCCTCTGTGTTCCTCAGTGAAGCCTCCATTTATTTAGACGTTCATCCATATAGTCATTTCTTTTTGAGCATTGACGTGTCAAGCCCTGCGCTAAGAGCTAAGAAAACAGAGATAAATATAAGATGGGTCAGTAGGCATTCAAGAATAATTAGTTGAACAAAATGAATCAGTATATGATTCCTCACTGCCTATTACAATTAAACATTGGTAATAAAGTCAGGTAGCAGTTTCCTCAGGGCTGTTTACAGAGTATCACTGAAAATGAAGTAGTTATCTTCCAACAAGGCTGGGGAAGATCAAACAAAGGTTCAAAAGAAGAGTTTGCTTAAACAAAGTCTTAAAGATATGTAGAAGCTTGCTAGGTGAACAACAACAAAGCTGAATTCTGGGTATAGGGAAGAGAGTATTTCCCAAATTGCCCTAGAATTTCCTGAGTATAGGAGTAGAATGAAGGGAGGGAGGAAATGGGGGGATCTGAAGTCAGAGATTGGCAGAGGCGAGGCTCTCAGAAAGGCAGGGGAGCAGGGGGGAAATAGAGCATCGGGTCAAACAGACCTAGCCGGAATCCCACTTCTGCTCATCAGCAGTAGCTTTGTGACCTTGGAGATCTCCTCTGAGACCCTGTTTCTTCATCTATCACAATAAGAAGCACACATACACCTTTAGGGTTGGGATGAGGAACTGCAGCCCTGTAGATGAAGCTGAGCACAAAGAAAGTACTTAGCAATTGACTGTGAGCGTTACTGTTGAGACACTTTGCCAAAGAATTTTCGGTTCATTTTGTTTGTCCCGAGGAGCCAGTAGGGGTTTTAATCAACAAAGTGACTTGGTTTTCGTTCACATTCTGCTTGAACGGGAAGGATAGAATTGGCTTATGATTTGGTAAATTGCTTGAACTCTCTAAGCCTTCGTTTGCTCATCAACACAATGGAGACAGTAGTAGAACTTACCTTCTCATGTTATTAAGAAGGTTAAATGAGTCATGAAAAGTGTTTAACACTGTGCCTAACCCAGCTGTAATCAACCACGACTTCTTGGGTTAGTTTTTAAACCGACATTTAATAGTACATATTCATGGGATACATAGTGATGCTTAGATACCTGTATCGTGATCAGATCAGAGTAATGAGCATATCCGTCATCTCAAACATTTATCATTTTTTTGTCTTCTGGGAACATTCAGTATCTCTTTCTAGCTGTCTGAAACTATACCTTATTGTTAATTATAGTTATCCTACAGCGGATGGCTATCCAACCCTGGAATTAGTTCCTCCTAGCTAGCTATAATTTTGCACTACAAATCTCTCCTTATTCCCCCTGTCTCCTACTCTTACTGGATTCTAATATTCTCTGTTCTACTTTTTACATCAATGAGACCAACTTTTTGTTATCTTCCACTTATGAGTAAGAACATGCATGTTTAACTTTCTGTTCCTGCCTTATTTCACAACACATAATATCTAGTTCCATCCATGTTGCCACAAATGAGAGTATTTTATTCTTTTTAAGGCTAAACACTATTCCATTGTGTATATAGACCACATTTTCTATACCCATTTATCAATTGTTGGACACCATATGTTGATTCCATATTGTGGGTATTGTTTACAGTGCTGAAGCAAACACAGAGGTGCAGATGTCTCTTTGATATAATAATTTCCTTTCCATTTAATAAATGCTCAGCAGTTATTGGTGGGTCATAGGGTGGCTCTATGTGTAGCCTTTTGAAAATGGCCATATGTTCTCCATGGTGAATGTACTAGTTTATATTACCACCAGCGCCAAAGTGTTCCTTTTCCTCTGCACCTGCACCAGATATATATATTTTTTGTCTTTTTAATATTAATCATTCTAACTTCGGTGAGATGATACCTCAATGTGGTTTTGATTTGCATTTCCATGATGACTAGTGATGCTGGACATTTTTTTATGTACGTATTTGTAGCCATTTGTATGTCTTCTTTTGAGAAATGTCTGTTCAGATCATTTGTGCATTTTTTAATCACAATTTAATTTTTAATCAGATTTTTTTTTTGAGAGAGAGAGTCTCACTCTGTCATCCTGGGTTGAGGGCTGTGGCATCATAGCTCATAGCAACCTCAAACTCTTGGACTCAGGTGATCCCCTTGCCCTAATCTCTGGAGTAGCTGGGACTGCAGGTGCCCACCACAACACCTGGCTACTTTTCTTACTTGTAGAGATGAGGTCTCACTTTGCTTAGGGTGGTGTCAAACTCTTGACTTCAGGTAATCTTTTGCCTCAGACTCCTAGAGTGCTAGGATTATAAATTTTTTTTATTGTTGTTATTGAGATGTTTGAGTTCCTTATATATTCTGAATATCAGTCTCCTGTCAGATGAATAGTTTGCAGACATTTTCTTCAATTATTCTATTTCTACTTCATTACTGTTTTCCCTTGCTGTGTAGAAACATTTTGTTTGATATAATCCCATTTGTCTATTTTTGCTTTTGTTTCTTGTGCCGTTGAGGTCTTATTTATAAAATCTTCTCCCCGACTATTGTGCAGAACTGTTTCCTTTATGTTTTCTTCTGGGAGTTTTATAGTTTCAGGTCTTACATTTAGGTCTTTGGTCCATTCTAAGTTGATTATTGTATAGGTTGGGAAGTAGGGGGCTGGTTTCATTCTTGCCATATTGATATCCAGTTTTCCCCATACCATTTATTGGAGAAACTGTACTTTCCCCAATGAGTGTTCTTGGTTCATTTGTGGAAAATTAATTGGCTAAAGATATAAATTTATGGGTTTCCTACTCTGTCCCATTGATCTATGTCAGTACCATGCTGTTTGGGTTACTACAGCTCTGTAGTACTTTTTAGAGTCTGGTAGTGTGATGCCTCCTGCTTGGTTCTTTTTGCTCAAGATGGCTTTGGCTATTCAGAGTCTTTTGTGATTCCATACAGATTTTGAGATTTTTCTTCTATTTCTGTGAAGAAATTATTGGCATTTTGATAGGGACTGCATTGAAACTACAGGTTGCTTTGCATAGTACAATACTTCTGAATTTTTATTTTGATTATGTTTATAGGGGTTAGTTGGGGCAAAGACACCAGCCAGCCAGGAGGCCTTTGTTGGTCTGGTTGTAGAGGAAGGTAGGATCATTCTTTGTGAGATGGGCTGCAGGGCACAAATCTTAGATATTTAAGAATCAAAATTGACAGGGCCGAGATTCACTGAATGTGGAAGATAATTTTGCTGTTGATGTTCTTTCCTTCACTGCATGTGTTTTCCTCTACAGAATATAGTCCATAGTGGAATTTATTTTTCTAAAGTTTGCATTTCACATTAAAGACATACACTCCCTGAGCCATGAGGTCCACATTCCCTGAATGTCCCTATAGATGAACCATTGCAGTTGAGTGTCAGAGCTTCAAGGAAGAGGTTAGTGAGAGTTCAACAAAATTGGAACCAGTGCTAGAGACCACAGTTGGATTTAACAAATCAACAGAAGTCCAACAGGAGCTGTGACTTCCAATCTGTAACATATCCACCCCCTTTTACCCTCCACACAAATTTAAATATATTAAAAAGATTATTAACAGCATTAAACAGTTCAACAGAAATCAGTCTAAGCAATGCAAACCATCTGGAGATAGTTAGGATAGACTGCTCTGGCTCTATTATGGCAGAAAAACAGTTCAAATCATCTCTGGTTCCCTACAAGAAAAAGAAGGAAAATAAAAATTGGTTTACTTGCAAACAAATGGCAATAAATCATACCAGAGTTCTTGAGCTGTCAGAAACTAACTTTCAAGGAGAATAAACAGGCCTTATATGGAAGATTTGGCTACCTTCTTCCAAATATTTACAAAGTGCTATTTAATTTTTATTGGAATTTTCATCCAGAGGAAACCTATGACATTTAATCTAATCCCTCATGATAATGAAGGGCCATCCTCACAAACTCAACTCAGAAGAATGTGTGCAAATTACAGTGACCGTCTATTCTTGTACTTAGTAATTTCCATGGAGATTTCATCCTGCAGGCTGAGGCAGTGACTCAACACCTGTAATCCTAGCACTTTGAGTGGCCAGGATGGGTGAAGACCAGCCTGAGGAAGAATGAGACCTCGGCTCTACTAAAAAGAAAAACTAGCCAGGGTGGCGACTGTGGCTCAAAGGAGTAGGGCACTGGCCCCATATGCTGGAGGTGGGTGGGTTCAACAACTGCAAAAAAAAAAAGAAGGAAAAACTAGCCAGACTATTGTGGCTGGCAGATGCCTGTAGTCCCAGCTACTTGGAAGGCCGAGGCAAGAGAATCACTTGAGCCCAAGAGTTTGAGGTTGCTGTGAGTGAGGACACCACAGCACTGTACCCAGAGTGATAGAGTAAGATTGTCTCAAAAAAAAAGAAAATACTTTATCCTTTTTGTGTCAATAAACTCCTGTGTGTTGCAGTTTAAGTTCACCATGTGGTTCTCATTTAAGTTGAAAAGCTGGAAGTTATTATACATATTTTTTCACATTTATAGATCTCTATTCAGTTTCTCTCTTTTCCGAAAATTCCAGGGTATTTTTTCAACCTGTCCATGATTAGCTTTGTTAGATTTTCTATGTGTACGTTTCCAGTCAATCTCTCTTCTCATAGCAGAACCAAGAACTGAAATGATAGTCTAGATTCCAGGGAAATGTTCTGTCGGGTGCCTAAGTACCCACTCCCGGTTCCTGAGTCCCCATAGCCTGGTGCCTCTCAGAGTGCCATTGGGCACAGTTCCCAGAGGCCTTGCCTCCTGCTGATCATGCCCTGGGATGTTCTCCTGCCCTCAAGTGTGGTCTGGATTCATCCGTTTGCTCCTCATGAATAGAATACAACAGAAATAATAGGATGTCACTTCTTACTAGGTTAAAAAGGCCCAGGTTTCCATCAAGGGCATTCACTCGTGATGGAGAAACTGGCTGTTATGTCACGAGGCAGCCCTGTGGAGAGGTCCCTTCCGCAAGGTATTGAGGCCTGCAAAAGCCTCACTCCACAGAGCCTTCATATGAAACTGTGGTCTCAGCCAACACTCAGGGATAATTTCATTGATCGTGCGAAACTGACTCCTTACAAAATGAGAGAGCCTGGGCTAGGATCGAGTCCTGCACCACAGAAATTACAAGATAATAAATGTGTGTTGTTCTAAGCCTCTTGGTTTGGGGTAATGCCTTATACAACAATAATAACCAATACAAAAGACTAAAACTATATACATCTTGAACCATAATGTATGCATGAAAATCCTGCCTGCAACATGTTTTAGTTAACTGGCAATGGGCAAGTTATTTAACTTTTGTAAACTCAGTTTTCTAATCTATGAAAAAGCAACAATAGCAGTAGTACCTTCCTCACAAAGATGGCTATTTGGAGAATAAGAAACAATGTGTACAAAGTGCTTGATGCACTATTCAGTTTATTCAGTGAATGTTAGTTATTTTATTGTTGTTATTGTTTCTAGGGTTAACTTTTGCCCAGGGAATCTGTCCTTTAGCCTTTTCCCATTAGCTCTTTCTTAGTGGATCTCATACACTCTAAGACTTTACCACCTAAATAACTAATACCCACAAACCCTTCAGATTTCTTACAAAGTCAAAATGGATATTTATTGTTGCCGATTGGATTTACTCTGCCAGACTGTCCTGCACACAAGTATTTCGGCTCAGAAACTCAGTTTGATTTCCCACTTTTCCTTCCAACTCAGACTAGCTGGTGCTCCTATGTTCACCTATTCAACAGAAGTCACTATCTAAGAATTTTGTTCTGAGTGTGAATAGTCATGATTGTGCAGATTGGTTTTTTTTTGTTTTGTTTTTTTGAAACAGAGTCTCACTATGTTGTCCTGGGTAGACTGCCGTGGCGTCACAGCTCACAGCAACCTCAAACTCTTGGGCTTAAGAGATTCTCTTGCCTCAGTCTCCCAAGTAGCTGGGAGTACAGGCTCCCACCACAATGCCCAACTATTGTTTTGTTTGTTTGTTTGTTTGTTGCAGTTGTCATTGTTATTTTTGCTGGCCCAGGCCGGGTTCAAACCTGCGAGCCTTGCTGTATGTGGCTGGTGCCATAACCACTGTGCCACGAGTGCCAACCCGATTGTGCAAATCATTTTAAACAACTTTGCACCACGTGAGGCTACAACTAAAGGGCACCAGCTATGATCTAAGTGAGTCCTTAACAAACATCTTGATCAGCCAATGCCCTGATCTTGGATTGCCAACCTCCAACACTATAAGAAATAAAATTCTGTTGTTGATAAACCGTCTAGTTTATGGTATTTTGTTATAGCAGCCCAAACAAACTAAGATCATTTTCCGGTTTCATCTTACACAGTAACTTTTATTTTACCACATTACTGTGCAAAATAAGGACTGCCTATATATTAGTAGACAAGTTTTTTGCAGTTTTTTGGCCAGGGCCGGGCTTGAACCCGCCACCCCTGGTATATGGGACCGGCACCCTACTCCTTGAGCCACAGGGACTGCCCAGTAGACAAGTTTTTAAGATGTACATTAGGATTTTAATAATGTGCATTTTAGGTTGGTTAGATTATAGGTGACATTTTGTTTATGTCTGCTTTATAATGTCTCTACAATAAATGTAGATTTTTAAAACTTAACCTTGTTATTAAATAGCATCTCTTCCTTGAACATAACATTTTGGAGCCTTACTAAATGTGACAAGTGCTGGAAATTTTGGAATAAAAAGACACGATTTTCTCCAACAAGGAGGTCGTGGATTAGTGCTAATGTCTGCCATATAACATGGAACTTTTCCACCGTGTGCCATATATTATGGAAATATGAAAGAATGTCA
The DNA here is from genome assembly GCA_963573935.1 of Arctocebus calabarensis. Lineage (NCBI taxonomy): Eukaryota > Metazoa > Chordata > Mammalia > Primates > Lorisidae > Arctocebus > Arctocebus calabarensis. Next base: position 24,897 of record CAUYON010094895.1, read on the forward strand.
CGAGAATATCAAAGAGGAAATTTCCATGGCCTCCTAGCGATATTAGAGAGGGCTCCGGGCTTTTTATATTTCTGTTCTTACATGTTAAAGTTTTTCATTCAGGGGAAAAAATAGATCTTCATCAGCCAGAGCATTTTATTCTGGAAATTACTAAAGCCTAGAGTCCTCTTTAAGAAGACAGTTCTAGGCCTCACAAATGACAAAGGTGAAGCTTCCCAGGTCAAGGGAAAATACACTGAATGTTTGGCCTTAAATTATTCAGATACTTGTTTTATTTGCTTCTGTCATTGAAGCTTGACTTAAGGGACCTAACACTGTTCTATATTTGTTTTTGATTTTCACACTGCTTTTTTTTTTTATAAAAGCCAATTATTTGCAATCAAAATTTTTGTTAGCAATGGCCCAATGGGTGCTAAGAAACTAAAGCAGTTTTCCGTGCCCTGGGCCCAGAGTGTGACTGGCAGAGACAACTCCTAGGCCAGCAATCTGCTTTATCACTGCTTAGGCCTTGCCTGTAGGTTTGAGAGTTTTCAAATTAAAGTTTAATGTGGTGTTGGTGGCGTAGAATCTGGTGATTTCCCCAATTCCATTGCGGTTGTAACATCACTTTGTTGTGAAACTGACAGCACCGAGTAGGGACGCTTCTTAACATCAATAAATGGAATTCAGAAAGGACAGCTCTGAGCTCCATATGAAAGGCTTTCACGGTTGGGTTTTTTGTTTGTTGGTTGGTTTGTTTCGGTCTCTTTATTGAATTCTGCTTTGTAAATGGTTTTTATCTTTGATTGTGTGACCTTATTTTGAATACTGCCTTCTACCCAGCATATTGGGATACGGCGATGGATGAAACCTTCCCTGGTGTTGTGGCAGCTGGGCCTCCCCGCTGCCCGTCTCTGAGTCTGATGTTTGCTCTGCGGTAGTTTTACCAGGAGGCAGAGCAGTACAGGCTTTTCCCAAAGCGCGGAGAGCTTTCTGGTCAGGCAGCAGTTCGGGGTATGGCATCAACATTGAATCAGTGAACTGCCTTGTGAGAAAGTTACTTCCTTTGTAGTTTGCTTTAAACTTTCAGTGAGTCAAAGACCATGTGTCCACCCTGGGCCTCTCATTAACTAAGAAAATAGGCCATGGTCTTAGAGCTTTCAGCAGACCAGAATATCTAGCTAAAATTTAGAAATAATGCTTTGTTCTTTCTGTCTTTTGGGGGGGGGGAGTGGGGGTGGGGGTGGTTAGTGATTTATTTGTCTAAAAAAATGAGCCAATTTTAAAAAGATAGTCAGAAAATACTGTGACCAGGTATTTCATAAATATAGCCAAAAAATGTCTGCCAGTGGTCTATGGATGACTGAAGTTCGTAATCATCACTAATTCAGAGCCAGGAATGGTGGCTTACTTCTGTAATCCTAGCACTCTGGGAGGTCAAGGTGGGAGGGTCCCTTGAACTCAGGAGTTAGAGACCAGCCTGAGCAAGAAGAAGACCCCATCTCCACTAAAAAGAGAAAGGAAAGAAGGAAGGAAGGAAGATAGGAAGGAAGGGAGGAAGGAAGATTAGCTAAGCATCATGGCAGGCCTCTGTAGTCCCAGCTATGTGGGAGGCTTAGGCAGGAGGATCGTTTGAACCCAGGAGTGTGAGGTTGCTGTGAGCTAGGTTGATGCCACAGCACTGTAGCTTGGGAAACAAAGTGAGACTCTGTTTCCAAAATTAAAAAACAAAACAAACAAACAAAAAATAATTTGAAAATATCCTAGGCTAGAAGTCAAGGTGCCCAGGTTTATGTTTGGAGTATTTATAATTTTAGGATGTTTATATGTCATTCAATTTCTATATCTCAAAAGCTTAATCTGTTAATTATCAGGCTAATTTTTATGTGATTCCCAACAATAATGTCACTGATAGAGCTTTTGCTATGAATTTGAATGGTCCTAAAAATTTTAGATGCACCATTGAATCCTCACAACCACCCAACAAAGTAAATAGTATTAATAGCCCTACTTTGCAGAAAGTAAGTTGTCTTAATTTACTTAGGGTACCATAATAGAATACTATAGACCAGGTGGCTTAAAAATAGCAAATTTATTTTTCCCACAGATGTGGAAGCTGGGTAGTCCAAGATCAAGGTGCTAGCTGACTCAGTGTCTGGTGAGGATCTACTTCCTAGTTCATAGACGGTGTCGTTCATAGACGGATCTACTTCCTGGTTCTTATCACTGTGTCCACCCACGGAAGGCAGAAGAGGGGAGAGAGCCGAGGGGTCTCATAAATTTTGTGATATGAGGAAAGTAATTCCATTCTTGAGGGTTCTGCCCTCATAAACTAATAACCTCCCAAAGTTCCCCACCTACCAATACACTGGGGAACAAGTTTCAGCATAGGAATTTTGTGAAGATAAAAACATTCACTTTATAGCAGGGGCCAAGATACCCAAAGAGATCTTATCCCAAAGAGATTATGCATCAAGTGGATCAGTGATTTTCAGCTGATGTGCTGTGAGACAAAATTAGGTATGCAGCAAAATGAATTCTTTTTTTCCATTTCCACATCAGAACAGTTAGACATAAGTATGCATACACGCTCTTTGGTGGGGGAGAAGCATAAGATTGAAAGCCATCAGCTTTCCGTGGTGCAATCCTTCTATGTGTCCTCGCATAAGCAATGTCTTAAAAAAATTTTAAAGATCATTAATTAAGCAGGGCTCAGGGGCTCACACCTGAGGCAGGTGGATTGCTTGAGCTCAGGAGTTCGAGACCAAGCTGAGCAAGAGCAAGACCCTGTCTTCATAAGACCCAGGTATTGTGGCGGGCGCCTGTAGTCCCAGCTACTTGGGAGGCTGAGGCAAGGGAATCACTTAAGCCCAAGAGTTGGAGGTTGCTGTGAGCTGTGATGCCACTGTACTCTACCCAGTGTGACAAAATGAGACTCTATCTCAAAAAAAAGAAATTATTAATTAAATTAGTTTCAAAAGAAGTTCAAAGCACAGTAAGTATATTCTGGGTTTTCTTTTACTCTTTTTTTTTTTTTTTGATCCACATAATTTAAGTGTGCCGTGAATAAACAGAGTGAAAAACAGTGGAGTAGATGGTAAAAGCAGGAGTCCAACATAGAAAATCTCTCTCCAGAAACTGTGTCCTTAACTGCCAAGATTACCAAGCTAGGCTGGTGAGAAGCATTTGTGACATTTATTTGAAATTCCAGAATCTCAGTATGTTCATCCACTTCTCTCAGATTATCTTCCAACTGTACCATTTTGTTTTGTTCAAAGAATCTGGACCTGTGTATCAGGGAGTGAAGCAGGGCAACCTTGTTTGCAGGGCTCAGCTGAGATTTGGGGAAGAATTAGTCTGCCTGAGCCTATGAGTAAACACTGCTGGTTCTGGTTGCTAAGAACTTTAGTGCCACAAATCCTTTAGTCTATTGTCACTTTGCTGCCAGTAATGGAGCTCTCAGAGTTGGTACTAAAGACTTTAAAACTTCCTGAGACTTAGTCAGATGTCCTCATCTTTCTTTTCTTGGGTTTGGATGCCTAATTTTTTGTAGTATGATTTCATCAATCAGAGGTGTTTTTTATTTTTATTTTTATTTTTGGAGAGACAGAGTGTCACTTTGTTGCCCTTGGTAGAGTGTTGTGGCATCACACAGCTCACAGCAACCTCCAGTTCTTGGGCTTAGCTGATTCCCTTGCCTCAGCCTCCAGAGTAGCTGGGACTATAGGTGCCCGCTATAACGCCCGGCTATTTCTTTGTTGCAGTTTGGCCGGGGCTGGGTTTGAACCTGCCACCCTCGGTATATAGGACCGGGGCCTTACCGACTGAGCCACAGGTGCTACCCCAGAGGTGATTTTTAAAAACACAGATATTAAACTCCACTGAGATTCCATTTAAGATATTAAATTCCATTTAAGATATTAAACTCCACTGAAATTCCATTTAAGAGGATTCTAGGGATGCCTCTTGAAATCGAACAGTGGAGAAAAGATATCAATGGGATGTAGGATTTGAAAATCCTTTAGCTACTCTCTCTGGGTGGTATCAAGTGGCTCATTTTGTTTCCAGAGAATTAATGTTGTTTCCAAAAATTAGCTCTCATATGGCTCATTCAGGTAACCAGTGTTGAATATGGAAATTAGATTTTTGTTCATACAAGTTTATTGCATTATACTTTATGAATCACAATGGCTATGTGCCAGACTTCCTTTCAAGCTAAGCAGCCTCTTTGCTGTGTTATTCCAGCTGAGTCTTTTATTTGAAGTGTTTCTTCATCTTGGCTCATTTAGCCAGAAACAGAAGTTGCCCTATGGGAGATAACATCTTATGTTTATTTACTTTATAGGATTATTACCACCGGGCTCATGGCAAATGTAAAACATCTCAGAAAAGAGAAAAATACGAGTTCAGAAAGTCAGGACTCCCTTCACCACAATATTTGCCTAACTTTCCTTGGACAGTGGAGTTCAAAGACAACAAATCCTTCCTGATCCTTTTTGCTGTTTTGATTCTCTGTGACTTTGTAAAAACTATTTTACTTCTCTGATTCCTTATTTGCAAAGCACTTGAAGAGCAAATCTCTTCCAATTTCAGAGCCTCATTCTATTTGTGGAATTTTGTCGAAGTCATATAGATTGTTCAGCAAAAGCATTAAGGGAGAGAGCTTTGTTTAGAAAATATAAAAATACAAATGTGTTTCTATATAAAAGGATGGCGTACAAATTGCCAACAATATCTAAGCTTAAATATAGTATATAGGTTCTGTAGAGTGATCCTTCATTTTCCTTTACCTATTAAAAAAATTCAAATATAATTTTGGGAATGTTGTATGTTAGAGACTTGTCTGATAATTGAAATATGAAATTAATCATAACAAATGTCTCATTTTTTTCTCACCAGGTATAGTGACATATGATTTGCATACCATGAAATTTCCATTTTAAGTAGACAATTAGATGAATTTTAATTAATTGATGCAGTTGTGCAACCAGCACCACAATCCAGTTTGGAACACTTTCATCACCTTCTAAAATTTCCTTATGCCTGTTTGCACAGAATTACAGCTTCTACCCTCAACCCCAAGGGAACACTGATCATCTGCCTTCTGGGTCAATTTTTATCTTTTTAAAAAACTGTGTGCAAATGGAATCATGTGTCTGTTACTTTTTCCCTCATATTAATCCTGTGAGGTTTATCAGTATTGTTGCATGTACATATATCAGTGTTTTTTCTTCTTTTTTATTAATGAATATTATTTCATTGTACAGATATACCACATTTTGTCTCTCCATTCACTAGTTCATAGACATTTGAAGATGATAATCTAGATTTTGGCTACTATGCTTAATGCTTCTATGAGCATTCACATATAAGTCTTTGTGTAGACATGTTTTTGTTTCTCTTGGTTAGAGATACCTAGGAGTGAAATTGCTTGGTTCTGTGTTTTGTGTATGTTGAACATTATAAGTCATTCAATGACTTAACCCATTCGATGATATAATCACTTTGGAAAAAGCTTCATACCATTTCATATTCCTACCAGCAGAGTGTGAATTCCAGTTCCTTTTCATCCTTACCAACACTTAATGTAATTATCCTTTTTTATTTTAGCCATTCTAGTGAGTGGGAGTGTACAGTAGAGTCTGATCATAGTTTTTAATTTCCACATCCTTAAAGACTAATGATTTTGAACATCATCTTTTTCAGAAATAGAGTCTTGTTTTGTCACCAGGTGGGAGTGCAGTGGCCCATTATGGCTTGTCTCAAGTGACCTTCCTGTCCCCTCCTTCTAATTGCTGGGAGTACAGGCATGAGCCATTGCTCCCATATCCATTTGCATACCTTCTTTGGTGAAATGTTTGTTCATACCTTTTGCCCATTTTATTGTCTCCTTATTACGAGCTGTAAGCCTTTTCTATATATTTACCCTCAAATTTTAAGAGACTTTTCCTGCCATCAGCATCTGTATATTTTAATATGTATATAAACTACTTGATTCTTTCATAGCAATGATTTTGAAATAAAACCTGTGAAACCAACAGGATGAATTTTTAATTCAGGGAAAGAAGCAGAATGACTTTTATTTATTTATTTATTGTAGGACAGGTCTTTATTGGCAGGGGAATGCTGAAGAGCAGCACTAAGGAGGAGAGAAGAGAGAGAGAGAAAGGGAGAGAGGAGAGCGAAGGGGGGGAGGAAGCAGAATGACTTTTAAATGTTCATTAACAATCGCCAGCTTAGGTTTTTTGGAGGACTTAACCTACAAGCTACCAAAATGGTGGCCTTTTTCTTAAACAAATCTTAACAAAGGCTTCTGTTTTTAGTTTGTGTCCTATTTATAGAAGAGGAAAAAACGCTTTCTATACATGTTTAAAGAATCTGTCAAAATCCAGCTATTTATGAGGAAAGAAGTAGCTGGAAAACCAGAAAGAGAGAGACACTAGAGCCCTTACTTTTTTATTAACATATTCTGCTTCCTGCTGGATTGTGAACTAAGATACCTGCCTTCTGGTGGTGGTTAATCAATTACTGACACTGCCATCACTTTTGCTGGGTCCCAAGTTAAAACACACATACTTGTGCCTACGAGTACACACATATCAAACAGTTGTGCAGTTCTTTACCCTGGGTTTTCTCTACCAGTTCCCCCTAATCCTCCCACCCCTGAAACAAGCTAATAAGGAGTGTTGGAGAAATTTGGAGAACAATGCAGTAAAATATTAAAATCCCCTCCTCCACCCTGGAATTGTAGCTGACAATTTGCACAGCTGTACAACTCATCATCCTTCTCCCTTGCCTGATGTCTAAAGCCAACACTCTCTAACATCGTCTATTTATTCTTATCTTTATAAATAGAGATAAACTCACAATTTTTTATTTACAAATGTTACTGTCAATGACTTTTGACAACAATCTCCAAAAAACTGTCATTAAGAAAAATTCAAAATCTGCTACTCTGTGGGAACTATATACTATGTTATTGTATATCATGTTCCATTTCAAAGTCCCCAAAGCAAAATTAAAATATTTAATGAATAGATCCATTTAACTAGCAAGAGAGGTGACTCATCAAAATGTCTGTGTTCTCTTCTAACCACCATGAAAAGTCCACCAGTTCCGCCAACACACACACAGTCTTATTTCAAACTTAAGGATGCTAAGAAGCATGTGATATTGAGGGAAGTTTCCATCCTGAAAGAGAGAAACTGTAAAAAAGAAATACAAAAAAAAGGAGACTTGGAGAAAAATAGGCAATTCAAGTAACACACACACACACATACACTCAAAAACTGTTTAATAGTCTTAGAAATAAAAAAAATCACTCATAAAACAAGAGTGGAATCCAGCTTTCAGAAGGTATAATAAGTATAAAAGAACTTTTGGAAATTATAAATCCAAGAGTAGAAATAAAATAATCTGTTAAATGGGATAAAGTAAAAAAAAAAAATCTCAGTAAATGGAACAAGAGAAAAATGGTGGAAAACAGGAGAGGAACTATATAACAATCACAAGACCGTATGTCTGGCCGTATAGAGAGTTTACTGAGTGCTGAAAGACGTTGATAAGAATTAGTGAGTAGTACATAGAAAACAAATGCATCAACAAAGCAATTGAACACTACCTAAATAATGATAATGGCAGAAAAATTGAAAATTGATTCCACAAGACATGTGGGAGGGTGTAGATAAGATGGAGTAGTCTGGACACTGCAATAATTCTGGTGTTTAAAGTACATAAGAGGTTACCTGTAATAGAATTTTAGAATTCTGAAACTTTAGTGAATTCCATGTATAAATATGATGCTATGCCTTCTATGTCCCATGTTCCAATATTAGTGATGATGGATTTCTTGAAGTAGTCCTACACTCTGCTTAGGCAGTGACATAAAGTCACCAGCAAAAGTTAGGAACCGATCTTTGGAAAAGAATGGTATTTCTCTTTCTGTAAAGCCCTCTAAATCATGCCATGATCAAAACACTCCCTTTCTCTGTGTGGTGTGCTGTGTTACAGTTATAAAGACATTCTTAGCATTTGCCATGTTAATAGTTTATCCACTATTAAATCTGGTTGTGAATTATATTATGAAGCAAGCGTGGCATATAGTCCTCTGGCTTTTAATTGGCTTCCTACCTCAGCAAACTAGAGTACCCTTGAATCATTTTTCCTATGATTCTGATAAGCTGTGTTTGATTATTTTCATGTTGATCTGTACAGTTTGGACTTATTTCTCCATTGGTTTGGGTTGATGAAATGTCATTTGATAACTTGACCATGCATTTATACATTGTTGGCATTGATCTCTATATTGTCATTATGAAGGCTTTCATGGCTAGTCCTCTGTTAGAATTTTGTTTCCACAATACCATGAGTTCTGGTATTTTATTAAACATTTCAAAATCAAATGATTTAATCAAATGTAAGAAATGATGAGATAATGGAATTGATATCTCTTCTATGGAGTCCAATCAAATCTCATCTGTAAAGTAAATTAGTAACTGATCATCTCAGAAACTACAAATTCAGTTGCATGCTTTTCTATTTTAATTAAGGAGTTGAAATAACTTCAATTATGAATCGACTTCTCTCTTTTAGAATTGTCTAGGCTGTTTAAACAATTTTGACTTGCTTTTTCTTAAGATCCAGTGTGCTTCTGAGCCACTTTTGTTCTTCTCTGGGTACATTTAATCAGAAAATACAAAGCTTGAAAACTGTCGTTTCTTTCAAAGTAATTGAGTGATTCTAGGGCCTCAATCATGACCAGCAAATCATATATAGCAGCCCTAAACTAAAATATAAATCAGGCAAATAAAGGTTCAAGCAAATTAAAAAATATGTAAAAAAAATTTTTTTAGATACTGCATCTTCCTCTTGCTTAGTTAGGCTGGTCTCAAACTCCCAAGCTCAAGCGATTCACCCACCTCAGCCTCCCAGAGTGCTAGGATTACAGGCGTGAGCCACTGCTACAGGCCTTCAAAAATGAAAAAAAATCTTAAAAATTGGTACTCAATTGAAAGCTTTTAGGAAAAAAAGTCAGGAAAGCCATGATTATATTTGTGTTTAGATGATCCTAAGCAGTGTTGTGGAGATAATAATGGCAACTAACATTTTAATTCCCTTCAGTTTTTTTATATTCATCAACTTATGTCTCATATATGTAATATACAGTCGTGTATGCCTTTTACAGGTGAGGAACCAGAGGCAAAGACAATTGGCCAAGAACACTGAGTGGGGAGGTGGCAGAGCCAGGGATCCGAGCCATACAGTGTGGTGCCCGCGCCCACATTTGGGGTGGTGAGCCCAACCAGGAGACTACTGAAGTGATGCGTTTGAGAAAGGATAAGGGCTTGACCTCTGCCCTACTAGTCCAAGGTTAACCTCATACACAAGTGTACTTCAGTGATGAGATCAGTCATTGTTTGCGGGGCCTGCTTGAGACTCAAGTAAACTTTTAATGATAGTTTTAAAAATACACCTTGACATTATTTCCATGGTGCTAACTTAGACAACCTCCCCAGCTGAAACAACAACAATAAAAACAAACAAAGCTCAATCACAGACTTTTCTGACTGAAATCCTACATTTTTATGATCTGGCTTCTTATTCAAATCACTCACTTGATCAAGGCATTAGTATAACTCCGCCAATGAAATTGAATTGACTAGGCACATTCTACAGACAAAGCTTTATTTGGATCACAAAATTACATAAATGAACTGCCAGCTAAAAATTCAGCTGGTATATGGCTTGAAGCTGTCATTTTCATTTTGGTTTTGCTCTGATTTCCCACCAGAAATTCCATGCAGAAATTTGTGACTATTTAGCATTGCTTGGTTTTACCTTGCCATTACATTAATGCTTTGGTTAAAAGTACTTGAACAGTGAATATCTTTGCTATGGGAAAATGAAGTCAAATTTTACGTCAATTGCTATCATGATAGAGCTAAAACATTCAAGAACAAAGGCCTTTTATAGCACTACAGACCTTTCTATAGTGATAGAGAAATTACCAAAGACCAGAACGTAGAATCATTGACAGCCTGGAAAGTAACATTTTTATCCACTTATTTGCTATGAAGCAGAGATTGTGTGAACACCACATGCCAATTACATTCCACCAGTGGATTTGCAAGATCTTAGAACTGGGAGTAAAATGAGGGTTAAGCACAGAGTACAGACAATCTTTTCTAGACAAGAATTGGGTTGATGTTCATCCTGAAAAAAGATTATTATAAGTCTCATTCTTACAGTAGACAAATAGTAAACAGATCATTTACACTCTCCATATGACTTATGAGTCCTAAAGAATATATGATTTATCATATACAAGGGTGAAAATTAACCTCATCTCCAACTGTACACATGAGACGCTCTGGGAGTAGAGACTGTGCTTTGGGTCACAGGTTTCTTCCTCTGAATAGAACCTTGAAGAGACAATTAGGGTATCAGTGGTCACACCCAGCAGCTGCCCCACAACCGTGCAGAGCACTGCTGTCTCCCGGGAACCGATTCTGCCTGCCTCATTCGTGTATTATGTGGACCCTGGTGAAAGTAATGGGCATCCCCAGGCAGTATCTCAGGACCCCACTTTGAATAGTTACAGCTTCTTACCCTCACTGTCTGCTCTTTATTTTTGAATTACAGGTGGAGTGGCTTCTGCTTGTCCTGATGGCGAATTTCAGGCTGATTCTCCACTCATCCACCTTAGTTGAGCTCAGTTTTAGAATCAGCCTTTGATCCACTCATAGAGTGTACTTTTTGCCATCAAGTACTTTTGAGAAGTCGATGTCTTCCGTATATGGACTTTATGTTTAACACCAAAAACAACAGTGCACTGACAAGGACACATCAGTTCCATAGGATGCTTTCTCAAAATGCTAGAACCTTAATCTAGTCATGAAAGAATATCAGGCAACCCCAAATGAGGGGCATTTCTGTAAGATGAATGACAGCTACTCTTCAAAAGCAGTATACGTGTGTCATGTGCAAATCAGAAGATATCATTGACCAAATTCCTATAATCTCACCACCTAGAAAGAATGACCACCAGCGTCTTAAGGGAGAGTTTACTGGACATTTCTCTTTGAATTTGTATTCCCATTTTTAGTAAAATAATTGTAGGCAGTTGCACCAGGGCATTCTTATGTTTTCTTTTTCACTTAAAGGTGTATTATGAACAAATTTCTCTGAAAAGTAAATATTGAGGGGTTCTGTAAATATTGAGGGAGTCTATAAGATTAGAGCCTGTGGGTGTGGCCTCAGGGTGGACAGTGTTCCCAGCCCCCACATCATGTCCTTGATTCTGCCCATCCCCCCTCACAATGTGTTCTCTACAGACACCATCGGTTCCGCCCACCAGGCTCTGGGGAGTCAGAGAGTGTCCCCATGTATGGATTTAGTTCCTTGTCCTCACGAGTTACATACGGCCACAGAACTTTTAGGATTTTATCTAATGTGCCTTTCTGTTGGACTTGAGGATGTGTCAAGAGCAGGTTTTAACTTTCCATGGAAAAGTAGAAGGGACTATGGGACATTTCGCTCAGTACCACTCCCCCAACTCCTTTAAGTTCTGCTCATTAAAAGGTGGAGGGTCTCCTGGCCAGTGTCTTATACTTAAGCCTCTTATCCAGTTTTAATTGACTTTTGTATGTGCTGTACGATAAAGGAGTTTTAGATTTTGTCAACAATATTTTCTCTTTTGATAGGATCAGGTGATTTTTTTTCTTTAACCTGATGCTGTAATGAAATTACATTCATTGAGTTTCTATGCTGAACCAGCCTTGCATAGCTAAAATAAATTACACTTTCTGATGGTTGTGTAAATTTTTTGTACATTGCTGGATTCAGTTGGCTACTAGTTTGTTGTAGATTGGTGCATCTATGACTATGAGAGATACTGGCCTATAAGAGATACTGGTCTATAAGGTACTGGTCTATGAGAGATACTGGTCTATCCTTTCTTGTGATAGAAAAATATCTTTGTCTGCTTTTGGTATTAGTGTAAACGGCTAGAATGAGTTAGGCCATGCTCCCTCTACTTTTGTGTTCTGAATGAGGTTGTAGAGAAGAGGTAGCATTTTTTCTCTAAATGTTTGGTAGAATTTGCCAGTAAGACCATCTGGACCTGATGCTTTACCCATTACCCTCTTCACAAAGTCCCAGCTTAATATGTTGCAGCCTTGCTGTTCCTCTTCCCTTCCATTTTCTTTCTCTTTCCCCTTCATGCCCAAACCTCCGCATTCCATTTACTTTTTTTGTGGAAGAATCTCATTATCTCTTAAATTAGGTCATACTCAGAGGACCTCTTTCTAATAAGCTAATACCCAATGCAACTGTGCTTCTGAACAATATTTCCCTGAAAAAGTCAACTTATTAGATAGCATCTTTTTGCCTACTTATTGAGTTCATGTGCATCTGAGCATTTAATGATTTTATTTAGCCAATAAGTTGAAGGACAGAGAGGGAAACTCCATAAAAAGTACAGATAAGCAGAGAGAGTTGACAAAGGCAAGAGTTTAGACAGAGAAGCGATGTGCAAAACCATTTAAGTGCAACTGGTACAATGTGTAAATAGCAGGGAAAACTAACGTGCTCTGTGTATCAGCTACTATCAAATATTCTATCTCTATCCAGATAATAAACCTGTAATGGTGATAACTATTATTCTCATTCACAGGTGAAGAAACAGAACTTCTGTGGAGGTAATGTACCAGATTTAAAATTTCTCAATATGAGCCAAATTTGCAGTAGTATAAATTTATTTCTCCATAACTGAACTCAAATTTCTCATGAACCTCTATTTCTGGTGATTGCTGAAAACACTGAAGATTTTCAGTGGAAGTATTTCAGTCATTTCTCGTTTAAAACTTAGTCTCTGTTGTATAAATGTAGGAGTTTCTCTTCTTCTGTTCTGTTGATCTGGTGCATCCTGTTGTTAGCTCCCTTTGGCTTCCCTGAGGTGCCTTCCTACTTGCGTTTTGGGGGATAGCCTTCCACTTGGGCAACCATTACTGATGTATCCCTGGGTGGTTATAGCTCCCACCTCATTTCCAAGGAAAGCAATGCATTGTGGTCTGTGCTTCCTTGGCCACATCTGGGCTCTCACCGAGGCTGCTGGAATGTCTCCACTGGGCCGTGCCACCTGTCCACTCCTCCTCAGAATCTCCCATCCATAGCCCTGCATTGAGACTCCCTCTTCCCCATATCCTGACAAGCACACCAATTCTCAATTATCAAAAGCTGTTGCAACATTTCGGGGTTTCCTCTTGCCAATATCAGAACCCAGGAAGAGTGGGGGAGAATAAGGAATATCTCAAGAATTCAGTTCTAAGAGGCCAATTACATTTTCCAATGAAGTTGCTTCCAAAGTGAGTTTAGGAAAGATAAAACAGGAGCTTCAAAAATGCCTTGCCCCAGGGAGGGGAGTGGAGTGGGGGAAGATGGGTGGAGGGAAGGTAATTGGTGGGGCCACACCTACGGTGCATCTTAGAAGGGTACAGGTGAAACTTACTAAATGCAGAATACAAATGTCTTCACATAATAACTAAGAAAATGCCATGAAGGCTATGTTAAACAGTTTGATGAAAATATTTCAGATTGTATATGAAACCAGCACATTGTACCCCTTGATTGCACTGATGTACACAGCTATGAGTCAATAAAAAAAAAAAATAGAAAAAGTGCCTTGCCCCCAAACAAAATTTCTTCAAAAGATCTGTATTATAATTAGATACTGTGATATACATCAATTGTATAGTTTTGGAAATTTTAACTACACACAGAAAGAAAAACTCTTCATTAATTAGGGAAAATAAAAAATTATTAAGGCATTGTTATAGATATTAGGTCACCTAGTACAGTCATGTTGTGTCTTAAAAACTTTTAATAAATACATATTTTGTTTTTGAGTTGGTGAATATGTACTAGGTGCTCCCTCATTAGGAGGTTATTCCAGTGACCTAGAATAATTACAGGAAAAATAGAAAAGAAGAAGTAACTTTGACAAATACAGATTACTGTGGAAAGTACTGAGCTCTGGCTTTAAATGTCTAAGAGAATGTTCAGCATTCTCTTAGACAATGTTCAACAGGTCAACAGCCAAGTTTTTTGACATTTATTTAAGTATAGATGTAGTAAAAAGATGAACTTCAATTATTATGAGAAATCAAGCACTCTGTATTGTTCTACTTTTTGAAATTTTGCTGAATTTTACTGTGCTTCTTTTCAATGAAAGGGAAACAGCTTAATCGTCTTTCATATTTTACGGTCATTCTATGTATTTAGATTCTTCTTCAATATTTGCTTCCGGATAAATTTGGACTGTACTTGACCCTTTGCACAAACTTTAAGATGTGCCCTGCAACTTGTATGGAAGAAATGGAAGTGCCGATGCAACGGTTTATGCATAGAACTTGGATTTAGTCATTGAGAACACTTACAAGCTCTAATTTGTATAATTTCTTTGACATGTTCGTAGAGTCCTTTATATGGTAGTGAGAAGATTTGCCTATTCTTTAAGTGAAATTCAGAGGTGGTTTTGTTTTGTTTTGCTTTTAGCTACTCACATTGCTTTAGGACCAACTTCTTTCAAGCTTTGGAACTTGACTATCTCCAACAAGCATTAAGCAGCCTATATCCTCGCTCAGTAGTGGGCAGCGGGCATTTCATTTCCAAAGTCATGGAGTGTAAGAGGGAACAACAGCAGTATTTGCCTGTACCAGGTGCCAGCAGGCCTTTCTGGATCATCATGGGGATATCTTTCCTTCCTAAATAATGTTTACAAATACACTAATGAAGACAGATTTCTGTTATCTGTCTTCCATGGGTCATAAGTTGAACTAGCACTATATTTTTCCCTGAAAATATGCACAGTTGTGACATGGTGTTTAATAGTCTTAAGCTTACTGCAGCCAAAATAAACACAGCTGTAAGAAATGATGACCCTCTCTTCTTAGTAACAATGAAGTGGCTTCCTAATGGACTTGCCTATCTCTGAACAATAATATTCCCCTGGATTTCGGAGTCCCCTATCTGTCCTTTCCCTCTGCAAAAATCCTATGAAGAATACAGCTTCTGACCGAATGACAGAGCATAGAAGATGAAATTAGTTGCATTAAATTAGAATATGACAACAAGCCTTTCTAAATCTTTGTCACAATGTAACATTCAAGCAACATTAAACCAAACAGACTACAAGTAGAGAGAGGAAGAGGGTTAATGGTCTGAGATGAAATTTTGTGAACTAGATTACTTCAAAATTTGAAAAGGTCATTGATAGATAGCATTTGAGCTATGGCAGTTTCTAACTTGGGGATCTTACTTTACAATCGTATGTACACTCTCTTTATTTAATCTTTGACTATAAAATTAACTATTACACATGCAATGTTTTCTTCATTTTCTTACTTTCTTAAATTTCTCAGAAGTGCAAGTCTCCATTGCTAAAGGGTGCATTCAAAAATAAAAACAAGAGAGAGAGAGAAAAAGTATGAAGAATAAGCTTCCCATTTTTGTTCAGTGTTTCCTGTTTTCTTATTCCTAAGAATTTAAATAACAGCATGCATTTTGAAAATTAGTATTAATATAAATTCTCTTCTAAAAACAGAAGGCAAAATCTTTCCTTTATTTCTATCCCAACTTTGATTTATTTTGTTTAAATCTTCCTTCCCCCCCACCCCCGGAAAGATCTGTTGTTTATTTTTGAAGTTTAATTCTACCATGTTGGCTGTGGGAAAATAAAAGCTTCTAATAGAGTTAATCTAGCTACATAGAAGTCCATGCTGGTTATGATCATAATCTTGATTTTTTATTAGATCTTAGCTAGTAATATCTTGTGATTAATCAGAATGGCTTGCAGTATATGTAGTACAAGTCATCCTCACAGTTGGGCTAGAGAATCAGACTTCTTTTGAATATTTGTTTTAATCCTGTCTAGGATAAAATGGCTTTGTTTTTTTTTTTTTGTTTTTTATTTCTTTTTTTTCTTAACTTTAAATCAGATTGATCTTACCAAAATAATGACTGGAAAGAAATTCTGAAGTGTGTATTACAGATCAAGAAAGAAGAAACTGCTTCTTTAATTGATGCTATTTTAAAGGATGTTTCGCATTCTAAAAACATGTCAAATTATTCTTAAAATTTAACAACTAATTCTATTCATTCGTAATTTGAATAAAAAACAGTAGAAGAATATATTTAAATACATTTCGTGGAAATAATGTTGAGGGTTTTTTTATTATTCTCTATAGCATGAAAGATTTTTCAAGATTATTAACTGTCTGTCTTCTGATTATACAATTCCAGTCTAATTGACATCTGATAACAAAGAGCTTTACTTTGGCAACTAAACTAACTATCTGACATCTAACACCCAGGGCACAGCAAGAGCTCTCAGATTCACACAAGCGATGTTTACCGAATTTGTCTGTCAGCTCAAGCAGTGAGCTGCTTTGATATTTTTTTTCCCTAGGTTCACAGGTTAACTGTCTAATATTCTAAGAGGGGTCAGAGGGCAGCTCTGAGGCTTCAGGGTTTGTACCCTAGTGCTCAGCTTACCCTTAAGTAGTTTCACAACCTTTAGGTAAATTTGTTAACTCCTCAGGTATTGAGATTTCCTTATCTGTAAAAATGAGGGATTGCACTAAAGCCCCCAAGGTGCCATCTAATTCTAAAGTCTGAAGCAATCAATCAACTCAGTGAAAAATCGCACAATAAACACTCTACTAGAACTTGCCATGGTAAAGAACACACCTTTATCTACTCTGTGAAGTACATTTGAGTGCTTTAAAAAAACTTCAAATCCCACAAGGCATCATCCCTGAAACCTATAACATAGAAAAATTGAATTGAAAATCTCTTAACATTAAATAAAAACAAAAAACTCATACTCTTTATTTACAGAAAGACCTAAATGACTACACATGAGTTGAGATTTAAAATGAGAAGGGGTTTAGTCTGAGTGCATCTGCACATATAAAAACATTGTAAATATCAAACAAAATAATTGGTAAGCCAGGAATGATGGTGGGCGCCAAAAGTCCCCGTGCTCAAGGAGCTGAGGCAGGAGGATGACTTGCACCCAGGAGTTTAAGGCGGGAGTGAGTTGTGATCGTGCCACTGCACTTCAGCCTGGGTGACAGAGCAACACTGTAACTCTAAAAACAAATTTTAATATAAAAATAAGTAATTAAAATTGGTTGTTTGTAGGATCTGCACCAAGAAGCTTGACTAGGATTTAGATTTGGCCTGTCCCATTGCTCATCACCAAGCACATAGTAGATCACAATTATTGGAAATTAAGTTTAGATCTTATTGGCTAAATTTATAAATGACCCGTAAAAGGCCAAAAGATTAAGGTAGCTGATCGTTAGTTTTGTTGTTGTTGTTGTTTTTATCAGCATTTTACCAAACTGATGATGTCAAGGAATGAAGTATATCAAGCAGTTAATTTAGTTTCCTGAAACTCTCCTCAGTCACAGACTCTTCAAGTCTTCTTATGAAAATGGGAAATTGAACATGAAATAAAACAGATTGTGACTTAACTGTCAAGCAGCCATTCAGACACAACTTCTTCAAAAAGTTGCTCACTAAAAGTTGTGAATTGGACTGTTGAACCATACCTACTGGGGAAGCTCAGTAAATACACATCTATGACTATATGAGAGTCATTGAATAAGAGAATTGAAAGAAACTGTATGATTCACACAATCCACCTCGAGACGAGATAAACATCCCATATGTGTTAAAACAACAATTTGACTCTTCTTTTTCCTTATCTTTGTTTTTGTTTCTTATAGGAGACCTGGTGAGCCTCCATTGATAAAAGGTTGGCTTCCTTACATTGGCGTGGCCCTACAGTTCCAGAAAAACCCCTTAAGTTACCTAAAAACCCTTCAAAAGCAACATGGTGACATTTTCACCATTCTCCTTGGGGGTAAGCAGCAGTTCTCTAAGTACCTTACATATATGATAGTTTCTCACTTTTTAAATGTCTTTATATGTATTTCTCTCTAGTAAAAATGTGGAAATATTTGCATATTTTGTTTTATCTGTAGAGCTAATGTAAAAGAAAAACATGTTTTTGAATAAAAAAAAGTTACAGGACTCTCTTCAAGGCCCTTAGGGAACTTCACTTTCCTGCCATCTCTTGTCATTTCAGTTTTGTTTGTCTTGCTTTTAAGAAAAGTAAAATGTATACATTAAAAAGCTAGTATGTGTTTTTTAAATATTTCATAGGGCAGTTTTAGATTTACAGAAAACTAAGCAGATAGTTCAGAGAGTTCCCATATATGTCCTCTTTCCCCTGTTTCCCCATTGTTAACATCTTCTATCATTGTGGTACATTTGTTAACAACTGATTTCCCAGTACATTCCATGGATTCTTGGCAAATATTTAATGACATGTATCCATCATTACAGCCTCATACAGAGTAGTTTCACAGCCGCAAATATCCACCTGTTCCTTCTTGTTCTCCTGCCCAAGTCCCTAGCAACCAGGGACCTAGAATGCATTTTTTTATTTTAAAATGTTCACTGTGCTTCAAATTTTAATAAAATATTTTCAAAAACTAGCAAGTAAGCAAAAACCCAGCAAGATTACTACAGACCTCAACGTCCTAAGGCTGGGAAAAGAACTGGAATGTTCTGAGCACATCCTTTTTTGAGGCTCCACATATAGCACTATATTGGTTATCTATTGCTGAATAAAAAATTCCCTCAAAATTTAATGACTTAAAGCAATTGGTCTTGCCTGAGTCAGTTGTGTGACTTGAGTCATCTGGCTGCTGGACTGGGGTGAGATGGTCCAAGATGGTCCAAGTTCTCCTCACATGCCTGGTTGGGCCTCCTCACCCACATGGTCTTTCTTAAGAAAACTTCCTAACATGGCATTTAAACGGGTATTTTAAGAGAGTAAAGGAAAAGCTGCAAGGTTTCTTGAGGCCCAGGCTCAGGTATTGCAAAACTTCACTTTTACTCTGGGGAAATAGTAAAGGTGCCTCTACCTCTTTGTCAGGGGAGACAGGGTGGCAGGGCCACATTGCATAGGAGCATTGGTAGAAGAGATAGAAGGAATTTACCAGCCATCTTTTCACATGATCTCCCACGTCAGCTTGTCCTCTGAGCTAGCTCTTCCCTTCCTTTGCTCATGTGTCCTGAAGGCTGACCTCTGCAGATACATCTCTTTGCTCTCTGACTGCAGGGTGATTGCACTGAGAGGGAAGGAAGGGGTTGCCTCCAGCTCCCCAGCTCTCACCAGGCTCTCATCAAACATTTCACTCTCCATCCTTCCTTCATGAGATAATCGAAGATATCAAGAAGAGTCTTCCTTAAGTCCCCACTTATCTACCAAATGTACCTACATTTCATAATTATCCTTACCACATGTTCTTCAATTTCAAACAATGTTCAAGACAACTCATTTAATTCACTTACCTGTTCCCAAGGCCCTTTCTTCCTGCCTTCTGTGGCTTATTCCTTTCACAGGTGCAACTTCAATTTTTTCTTTCTTAGGTCCTTATCTTTGCTTATAACTGTGCTTGAGCTTCTTCTATGTTCTCTTCTAATTACTTTTCAGTTTTTCCCCTCTCTTTTGCATTCAGACGTTTCAAGAGAGCTGCTGACATTTGCTTTCTCTGATTGATTAACTCCTGGAGCCTTCCTAACCACAAACCAGCCTCCTGCCTTTCTGAGGTCATTCCCAGGTCCACCTGACTCACTGTTTGACACACTGACCTCTTATTCCTTCCTAAAACATTCTGCTACTCCTTCCCTTTCTTGTCATTGCCCCTGCTGTATCTTTTGCTAACTCTCAGGAGTCCTTACCTAGAGCATCTCTGTGCATCCCTCTTTCTTGGTCCAACCGCTATATATTCCTTTAACCAGCCTTGAACCTTTGCTTTCTACTCCAAGAGAGCCAGTAATTTTTCTGCCTGTAATTGCATTGCTAAGGGTCAATGGCAAACTTTTGTACATACAGTCACTTATTTTGTTGCTACCATACTAATGGAATATTTGGGGGGGGGGGAATGATGCATCTTGATGAAATCATCAGCATGATTGAGTTCTCCCATCAATAGGCAGTACCAGCTTCATCACAATTTGCTCCTTGGCCTGGCAGCTGGCAAGTCACTCCCAGGAATACTTGTTTGCACTCTGATTTCAGGAAAAGTGAAATAGAAAAAAAAAAAATCATGCATCTTAGGAACAGAGAACTTCTATATAACATAACCCTCACAAGTTTTCCTGAAATGGGATGCCCACTTACCTCTTGAGCCCAATGTCTTGCTACCCAGTCTCTTGTCTTGTGCGTAGTGCACCATTAATGCACCACATGAATTTCCTCCTCACCCACCATGCCCTTTTGGTACTTTCTTTCTGCAAGAATGCTGTTCTTTACCTGACTGGTAATGGACTCATCTTTTTGGGGGGGCTGGGTTTGAACCCGCCACCTCTGGCATATGGGTCTGGTGCCCTACTCCTTTGAGCCACAGGTGCCGCCAAATGGACTTTTTTGAGGCCATAGTTACATGTCACTTCATCTCAGAAACCTTTGCTAACCATGTCCTATATTTGGTACCTTGTCCCCAGGGCCCAGTTATTCTCAGTATCACTTCCATCAGTGAATTTAATATATTGTGAATTTATTGCTAATCCACTTGTGTGTCTCCCTTTATTATCCTGTTAGCTCCCCTATTACTAACATTTAGTGTAGAGCTCAGCATTGATCTTAATACGTTAGAGCTGAAGAAATCCATGTACTAGAACACTGCCCCAATAAAGGTCAGAGCTGGTGCCTCTCTTTTCTAAATCAGCCTTGGGCTTTGTGATACCAAAACTATATTCATCACTTAAAAAAAAAAGCCACTCTTACTTGAAATAATTAATGGTTGCATTTTTAATGAGTAGATACAACAAATGATTGGTATTTAGTTTTTCTTTTTAAATACAATTGTACAAAAATAACATAAAAAATGATTAGCCAGAAACGTGTGGCAGATTGGAATAATTTTATTCACTTTTCAAATAACAACCAATTTCTGTTGACGCTTGATGTCTTAATCTTAGATACGGAGAAAGTTGATGAATTTCTAACATCTAAATAATTTGACCCTGGGCATGTTTTTGAACTCAGCAGTAGACAGCCAAAGTTGTGTATGCTTGGCCTTCCCTTTCACTTCCCACTACAATTTGGATAAGTTCCTGTCAGGAAATTCTATTAATGTATGGGTTTCTGATGATCATTTAGAAAATGCAAAATGGAGAACAAAGTCTTCCACTCTTGCCTCGCAATGTGGTTTCAGTGAGTGTATGTTCTCGCATGACAAGCAAATGATTGTCATCCTCAAAAGTCTCAAGGGACACGGATGTCATCTTAATAAAGAAATTAAAAGGTACATCTTTTCATGAGAAACTTCGTACACTCATGACCTGTCACAGAAAATAGTTCTCTTATTGGTTTTGTGTGGTGGTGCCCAGGAATCGTTTTCCCTAGATGTCACCCCAGCAAAGCACCAGTGTACATCGTTGTCAGCGGCTAGTGAGATCTCCCTAAAAACAGGGGGAGTACAGAAATGCAGCCATCCTTAGAAAGGAAAACGTTGGTTCATAATCTATTCTCCCATCTAGTATTTTCAGCTTGAAATAAAAAAAAAAAAGTGGAAAACCAGTAAATACAGAGACTGAAAGCTTTTAAGTATGGGGTGGGAGGAAATGTAATTCAAATTTCTTTCATATTTGTTGACTGGACATTTCTGTTCTAAGCAGCTAAATAGTTGCCCTGGATTCCCATAACTATCTTTACATAGCATCAGATATCTGAAATGAAAACATCAAGATTTAATTTATAATGACCCAAATGTTAATTTCTTATGTATAGGCCAGGCACAGTGCGTTGTGCCTATAATCCCAGCACTCTAGGAGTACAAGGTGGATAGATTGCTTGAGTTCAGGAGTTCGATTCCAGCCTATCTCTAAAACTAGTTGGGCATTGTGGTGGGCGCCTGTAGTCTCAGCTATTTAGGAGGCTGAGGCTAGAGCATCGCTTGAGCCAGGTAGTTTGAGGTCGCTGCGAGCTGTGACATCACAGCATTCTCCCCAGAGTATTATAGTGAGACTCTGTCTTAAAAATAAATAAATAAATAAATTTCTTGTGTATAATCAATCAGAGTGACTGACCACATTTTAAAAGTATATGTATCGATATACATGTATTTCAAATCGTGTAACTTTAGCTTCCTAAAGAAGTAACTTTGAAGGAAGTGAAAATGCTGTTGAGTTGGTAAAGGATCACGTATAGTTGTATGTAGGAATGCTCCAATTAATATTGTAGGACCCAGTCAGTGCCTAAAAAAGGAAGAGAATAGTGTGATTGGCAAGGAAGACATTAAAAATGTTGACCCCATTTCAAAATTCACTGCTCAAAAGGATGATTTTTATATTGTATTTTTTTGCAGCCATGGGCCCCTGTTTTGACATTTACATTTTAGACTCCGAAATTCTTTAAAAGAAGATATCACATCAACTTCTGACAGCATTCTCTTTTCTTTGGAAAATATGGCAAAGGATGTTGTTAGTACCTTGTGAGCTGTGTGAACTAGGTAACATGGTCGCTGACATTGGAGACTCATTTACATAAAATCACAATGTAGGGAAAGGTAATTTTGCTCCAAGAATACATGGCCTTCAGAATACATTTTCAGAAGATTTCCTTTGTTAAGAAATTTAAATTCATTTTGTGAATGTATATGAGTTTCCCTAACTGTCTGATTAAAGATCACAAAAAAACTCTGGTTTTGCATCTCACATTAGCAGATGGTGGACAGATGGTTTAAATTAATATTAATTTTGGAAAACTTCACTTAAATTGTTTATACTGAAGATTAAAAGTTGGAAAGCCAGCTAACATCTCCAGGGTTATTAGTACTTCCAAACCCACTTGTAAAGTAAAATCCAGGGAATCAAAACATTCACTTCTAAAGAATCCACATCTCAATGATAGAAATAAAGTAGGCAAAACACAATGCCTTGATATTGAAGAACGTTAAAATATGCACGAGGAAGAGAAAATACAGATCCTAGAGTGAAAAGAGCCTTGAAAAGAGTAAAATTTGTATCTGCAAATTGCTTTAAACTAATCAGTAATGATTTTTTTAAAAAGAATTTCTATATAAACCACAACTTATTAAAAACAATTATTAGTAATTAATTGCTAGCAGGAACAATTTTTCCACATTCAACTTTCATCTCTTTTATTTGAAATTAGACTCATAGCTTCTTCCTGTAACCCTACTCTAGAAGGGGTAGAGGTAGGAGAGGGAGAAAGAGTGAGGCGGTGGGAGAATATGTGTTTGTAATGAATTGTAGACAAAACAAGAACTCTAGTCTTTACCTCGGTAGACCCAGTAACAGGTATCTCATGCTGTCATGTCTGAATCTATTTTTGTCCTACATTTAGATGAATGTAAAAACCTGGTAGGAATATATTCAAAATATTCTCTAACACTTGTATGTTTTACAAACTAAATCTTTTATACACTGTCTGAATTTCAGGAAATAATCTTAAATAACCCTGTTAGCAAAATTCTTCCATTTAGTGAAAGGAGGAAAGTATGAATCACCATCTATGAAATTCACACCTTTGCCTAAAATTATATCCTTTTTTCCCCCAATTACGGCAGATGCTGGCAATTTTATTTAATTAAACTGCTATGGCAAGGCAGGTATCATGAAATATGCCCAAATCCAGTTGAGTCTTTTTTGTTCTCCCCAGTGCAAATAAATAAATAAAATAAAAATTCGTTTACTATGTACAAGATAGCTGGCCAGAATGAGTAGCCACTTCTAGCTCTACCCTCATTCTTAGATTAGCTCACATTATTAAATAAATTAAGAGGAAATGGAGTGAATAAAATTCAAGTCACAGGAATCATTTTGAGAACAAAAATTATAGCACATGTATATTCATGTATATTACAAACTTCAATTTTATTTTAAAATTGTCAAACAAAGCTGAGCATAGTGGCTCACCCCTAGCACTCTGGGAGGCCAAGGCTCACTGTGGCCCACTTGAACTCAGGAGTTGGAGACCAGCCTGAGCAAAAGCAAGACCGCATCTCTACAAAAAAATTAGAAAAACTGAGGCAAGAGGATCGCTTGAGCCCAGGAGTTTGAGGTTGCTGTGAGTTATGATGATGCCATGGGACTCTACCCAAGGTGACAGACTAAAACTCTATCTCAAAAAATAATAATAATAAATTGTCGAATAGAAATACATTTATCTTGTTTCTAGGGTTAGATTGAACATTATTTCAAAATTTTACCCTGAATATCTTATACCAAATTGAATTTACTTTCTGTGGTGCCATTTGAATTACCATAAATAACAAGTGAGAAGTGTTTCTCTAAGAAAGTTACTCACACACACAGGAATAAATGAAGTGACGACAATAAATAATTAGATATTCAAGTTTTCAGAAGCATCCGTGTGTTCTGAACAGCACTTATTAGATGCTACTATTTAATACTTTTCCATAATTGTTCTCATTAAAACAGCACTCTAGTGAAAATGAACAAGCCCTAAGTGAGAAAAAGAATTGTGCATAAGAGTAACTTCTTGTCCAGGCTCCGCCCCTAAAAATGGCAGCATGAATCTGGAGCCTTTCTTTTCTAACTTTCTTCAGCTTTCACAAATGATAAATGCAGGAGTTGATCTAGGAACCCTCCAAGGCCTCCCCAGTTTTGAGAGGCAAACAATAGCAGGACCATGTTCCTCCCCGTCCCTCCTTAGAAGAATCTTTTGACAGCCTTATCAAAAACAGGGGCTGTTGGCCCCACTTCCAAGCCTTAGAAATCAGAATCTTATAGAAATTTGTATTTTTAATAAGCACCCCACTTTTCTTTTGTTTGTTTCATTCTTTTTTGTTGTTGTTGAGACAGAGTCTCACTCTGTCACCCTGGGTCTTCCTCTTGCTCAGGCTAGTCTCAACTCCTGAGTTTACGGGATCCACCCACCTCACAGGTGTCCTCAAACTTTTTAAACAGGGGGCCAAGTCACTGTCCCTCAGACTGTTGGAGGGCCGGACTATAGGTTAAAAAAAAAAAAAAAACTATGAACAAATTCCTATGCACACTGCACATATCTTATTTTGAAGTAAAAAACAAAACGGGAACAAATACAATTCGCACCACCGCATGTGGCCTGAGGGCCGTAGTTTGAGGACCCCTGTCCCAGGGTGTTGGGATTATAGGTGTGAGACACCAAACTGGACACACAGCAGATTTTTTAATCAGATAAGGTTGGTCAACACTGATAACAAAAAAGCTTCATGTCATCACCTTAAGGAACCCTCGCTGATAACTGCAGGCAGACCAAAGCACACTCTGCTTTCTGCTTCCCTTCCACTTCTGCTACTTCACCATCCAGAGCGATCCAATGACTTTTCACATTACTGTATCTCAGAGGGATAAGGGGTCCAACCAAGTGTCTAGATCACAGCGAAGATTGTAAATACATGCCTGAATGAATGGGATTTAGTTTGGAATCCTGTGTCAGTCACAAGTCACTGCGACCTTGACCGTGTTACTAAATCTTCCTCAGCCACTATTGTCTCATCCATAAAAGCGAAACTGCTGGCAGTTGTGATTTTTTTTGTTAGTGTTGAATTAGACATTTATTTCTGAGTATCTGCTTCATCTTGCATGTCCATTTCTCTGAGTTTAATGATGGTATTTGAACAAAACTAAAATGTTAGGTGTAAGTACAAAATCTCTTCATGAAGTGTAAATAATCAGAAATGAAACAAACCTTACTGATTTGTTTTATTATTGTCTTTGTTTTTCGTGGGAAAATATGTGAAGA
The DNA here is from genome assembly GCA_963573935.1 of Arctocebus calabarensis. Classification (NCBI taxonomy): domain Eukaryota; kingdom Metazoa; phylum Chordata; class Mammalia; order Primates; family Lorisidae; genus Arctocebus; species Arctocebus calabarensis. The sequence goes on from CAUYON010094895.1 coordinate 50,728, forward strand.
TTTAAGGCAAAGGATTATGAGAATATTTAAAGGTTATTTAAAATGTTTGATACTTTAGTTAAAATAAAAAGTAGAAGACTATCTTTTTAAAGTCATGAAGAACTTCAGATATTTAACTTTCAGCTTCTAGAGTTTTTCCCATCATCTTCTGTTTCCAAAGAAAACATGTAGAGGACCTTTGAAAGAAATGGATTTTTAAAATCTTTACATCTAGTTATTAGAATTTTCCTAATTTTGATTAAAATATTTTTTAAACTTAAAAAAAAATCTTTATTTTTGTTTTTCTATAAAATACACTCATATTGGATTTTTTCTTTTCTTTTTTTAGGGAGGTACATAACCTTTATCCTGGACCCTTTCCAGTACCAATTATTGATGAAAAATCAAAACAATTTAAGCTTTCGAATGTTTTCTCGTAGTTTTATGAAAGCATTTTCCCTCAAGAAGTTGTTAGAAAATGATGAAATGGATGATGAGATTCACACCTGCTATCAATTTTTACAAGGCAAATCTTTGGATGCACTCTTGGAAGACTTAACGAAGAATATAAAACAAGTATTCGAACCCCAACTATTAAAAACCACAAGTTGGGATATGGCACAACTGGGTGCATTCTGCACTTCAATATTATTTGAGATCACATTTACAACCATCTATGGACACCTTCTTTCTGAGAACAGAAAAGAATTTATTAGTGAGCTAAGAGATGATTTTTTAAAATTTGATGGCAAGTTCCATTACTTATTATCCGACATACCCCTGGACCTTCTAGGAAATACCAAATCTCTTCGGAATAAACTCATACAATGCTTAACATCAGAAAACTTAGCTAAGATGCAAGGACAGTCAGAAGTTTTTCAAGAAAGACAAAATACCCTGGAGAAATACTACATGCGTGAGGACTTTGAAATAGGAGGTAAGAAACTTTGAATGAGTACTTGCCTAAAATAAAATAATTTACAATAGACCTTTGAAATAAAAAGACAAAATGGCGACCTTGAAAAATTTTATGCTCTTTCTAATTGGCTAATGATAAAATGTTTTACTCTCAAACAACCCTTTGTGATAATTGATTTTTTTTTTTTTTTTTTTGCTGAGGTGGTAAAACACGATACTTAATGGTGATAATGAGAAAGAGTATAACTGAGCTGCATTTATTCCTCTTATCTCATCCCCTACCTCCCTGTCCCCCCACACACATTACATTTTAAACTATTCTCATTAAGCAGAAAATTAGACTTCAGAAGCCTATTGGTTCTCATTAGCATGCACTGATCCTTGGCTGGGTCTGTGTCCTAACATCTTTTAATTAGCACACTGCAAATCTAATCAGTGTAATAAACGCTATTAATCTTCCTTTTCACTTATTTTCTCCTAGCACATCATTTAGCCTTTCTCTGGGCCTCTGTGACAAACACTATTCCATCTATGATCTGGGTAACGTATTATCTTCTGCGGCACCCAGAAGCTATGTCGGCAGTGCGTGACGAAATTGACCATTTGCTACAGTCAACAGGTCAAAAGAAAGGGTCTGGGTTTTCCATCCACCTCACCAGAGAACAATTGGACAGCCTGATCTGCCTAGGTAATTTATTTTTATCTGTTATGAAGAAAAGAAGGTATCTCTCTGCAAACTCAGTTTATCACTCATAGCTGTTTACTAAGAGGTAGAGGACACAGCTGCCTAATTGACATAATAACACCCATTTACATCAATTATAAATTATAGTTTATAGCTGTAGATACCCTCATTGCATGTAAACATTAAGGCCTAGGTAATTAACTATGCAAGGTATGCAAAAGGCTAAACCAAAGCTTTGCAATTATTTGAAAAAAGTTTTATGCCTATTAAGTCATTTGATTCTGAGCATCTGTTGGCGTGCTAATGCTTTCCAAACACTGCTGCACTATCTTGTCAAGAAAAGTATTTGGGGATTGAAAAAGAAATTATTTCAGAAAGGCACCTTGTGTTCAAAATGTATTTATTCTTCCTTAAATAGTGTCTATAATTTTCAGGCACAGGTTAAGGTGTTTTACATAGCTTGTAATGTGTGATTTGCAAAAATGTAGAAAAACATGTTTTCCATTGGAAGTTCATAATTAGAACACACTCAAAAAAAGAAAGAAAGAAACCAACAAAGAAATAGAAAGAAAGGAAGGAAAGAGGGAGGGTGAGAAGGAAGGCGGGAGGGAAGAAAAATAAAAGAAAAAACAACTACGAACTAATGTGAAATCTCAATAGTGAGATAAGCATGCTCACTATTTCAAATGTGTTTGAATTTGGTGGTGACTAAGGTGTTTTCTATTTCTGTGCAGGCCTGTACCTCCATAACTTGCACTTTTCATCCCAACAGATGGTAGTTCCCTTTACTGATTTTGAGAAGGCTCCCCACTGCCACTATCTGAGTAAACTGACACTCTCAAAGTTAAATTACACATTAATAAATTATTCTCTACTTCTTCTGCATTGATATTTCATCCTATGATATTCTTTAAGATACAATATCCAAGTCCTTTGTACAAAAGCATGAGTGTTTATGTGCTTCTGTTGCTTTATTCCTTTGACAATGTAAGCAAGTATTTTAGCCTTATGTTGGCCTTAATTTTAGATCTTTTAAATATGTTCCAGGTTCTTTGATGGGAACTTCTGGGAACAAAGGTCTTCCTTGCCTTAGTCAATGTTTACTACCTGTGCCTATCGAGAAATTTGGCCTCAGTGGCCTAAAGATTTTCCCCACTGGTCAGGCTAAAACCCATAGCAGGCGATGGCAGGAAGCAGGCCTTGTACTGGAGATCAATCAGGAAAAATATGTCGCCTTGTAGTTTGATGTCCTTTGCATACATTATCAAAGGAATTTTATATTTTCTTTGAGAAATAAAATCCCCAGATTATTAAAAATATCATCTATTGTTTTGCCTTGTAGAATTATTGGGGAACAAATAGAGAAAATTTGTGTGCAATTCTTGGTAGTTGCCTTGACCTCGAAACACAGTATTGTCTGGGTTGAAGATTTGTGGTTTCTTTAAAGATCTAGGTTGCATGCACCTATACTCAAGATGGTATTGTATGAATAAGATGACACAGACTGGGAAGTAATGCAAATAAACTTCAAGGAATATGTGTTTGTGTTCTATACACAATTATTTCTCTTAAAATTTAGTTGAAAATCATCATTTTTCTTTTTACTCTCAACTTCTTGCTGTTGAAAGAAAAATCATCTTTAAATTTCAGTACTAAAGCAAAAGTGTTTAAAGGTATTTGACCCAAAGAAATGGCAAATACCAGCACCATAATCTGAGTCCATTTATGCCCATCAACGAGCATGAACTGTACGTGCAACGTCAAAACTTAGACAAAGAAGCCTTGACAGTGTGTGTGCCTGTGTGTGTGTCCCTGTCCTTCTCCTCTTCACAAGTGTTCTATGCATTTTAAACACAATGTTTTATAAAAGATATCTTGAATTTTTACTATTATAGAAAAAAAATCACAATGCTAAAATGAATGTTGCACTTTTTATCAGGAAGGAGAATTTTGGTGCAAGCACAGCAGTGGAGAAGGAATTCTTCTTTTTACAGAGATTTTACATGTCAGCGCACTTTGATTATAAATCAGGGATGAGAAGAAATATTAGACTGCCACATTTGGTTTAAGAACTTCAAAGCAATCATCTGTCATAAGAGGTTTTGATAGATTTGTGCTTTTTCTGAGTACTTTTGAGAATCTCTTGAAAACCATTCTATTTTTTCTTATAGGAAAAAACAACTTTTTAATATATATTTATGGATCTTATTAGAGATTCTGCTTATCATGATCTTGCCAAAATGTTTTATCTATTAATGTTTAGTAAAGATCTCTACTATTAAATTTAAATGAACATTTTAAATAACTTTTTAGGTATAATGAGGTTCGAGAACTGTAAATTGGGGTTTAAATCTTAATAGTAAAGATAGACCATAGAAAGGAAGTTTGAGAAACTCTGAGAGAAAGAATTTTTCAGTTTTTCCATATGAAAAAGAGAGGGTGGAAGTACAATTTAGAGCTGCAGTTTTCATTTATGGGAAAAAGAAACAGATAAAAGATGATTCAGAAAGATGAAGAAAAAACGGGGAAAAGCTCTGGACTTTAGATTGCATTAGATGCAAGGGGAAAAAGTTCTGGACATTAGATTAATAGCAAATGAGTGATGAACTCTTCCTATTATTTACCTGAATAATGTATATAAATTGTGTAGTAGCATAAGACTAGATGCTCAATAAATGTCATGTATTATTATCACCAAAATAATCCTTAAGTTCTATAATGTCCCTATGAACTTTGTATTGTTTTCTTCATTTTCTTTCTTTTTTTTTTATTAAATCATAGCTGTGTAAATTAATGCAATCATGGGGCACACTGTGCTGGTTTTATATACAATTTGAAATATTTTCATCAAACTGGTTAACATAGCTTTCACGGCATTTTCTTAGTTATTGTGTTAAGATATTTATATTCTACATTTAGTAAGTTTCACCTGTACCCTTCTAAGATGCACCATAGGTGTGGACCCACTAATTACTCTCCCTCCACCCATCCTTCCCCCTCCCCTCCCCTCCCTTGCCCCTTTCCCTATATTGAGCTGTGGTTGGGTTATAGCTTTCACATGAAAGCTATAAATTAGTTTCATTTTCAATTATTTACAAACATCAGACTCAAGTCTACCTTACCCCATCCTAAAAAGAACAAACACGCTGTAGTAAGAACTAAGGCAAGTTGGCAAATAGTACCTAAATGGCTCAGGTGAATTATAGACACCTAATTTTTTTCAGTTACATACTGAAATTGAGAAAAGTTGCAAATACGAGGACTGACAATTAAATTCTTGAACTTAACACTGTACACAGAACTGTCAAAGCATAGCAAAAATTCATCAAATTGTTTGTCAAAATGGCTGACTGTGAGAAGCATAGCAGAACAAGTAAACGTTGATAAAAACAGGGAAATCATAACTCAAAATCTTGGCATGAGAAAGGTGTGTGCAAAAATGTGCTCTTGCATCACAACAATGCACCAGCTCACACAGCACTGTCCGTGAGGGAGTTGTTAGCCAGTAAACAATTGCTACTTATTTGATCCTGCCCCCAGTGACTTTTTTCTTTACCTGAAGAGTAAGGAAATATTGAAAGGAAGATATTTTGATGGCATTCAGGACATCAAAGGTAATTTGATGATAGCTCTGATGGCCATTCCAGGAAAAGAGCTCCAAAATTACCTTGAAGGGTGGAGTAGACCCTGGCTTCAGTGCACAGTTCCCCAAGGGAGCACTTTGAAGTGACCGTAGTGATATTCAGCAATGAGGTAGGTGGCACTTTTTCTAGGATGAGTTTGGGCACTTAAATGTCAGTCCTAGATCTAATTGAGGGACATCAGGATAAAAGGAGGTATCCTAAAACTAGGTCTGGAAAAGATCTGTGACACTTGTTTGAAAGAGCATGTTGTAAATTATAACAACTCTAGAAGTATGAGCTTGCAGTGATGCCCCATGAAAATTACATTAAAGATTTTGAAGCCATTGTTTGTGAGTAGTTGGGGGGAAGCTGGCAAGGAATGATCAGTTGGAAAAAATAAAGGTCCTTTATCACAAATACTTCATTAAATATTTTAATGCTTTCAATATTTCAAAGCAATTTTATAGCCATATTATTTCATGGGATCTTTATCAAAATACTCTGGAGGATTGTGGAAGACTGTGGCAGCTGTCATTTTGCCATTATTTTCACAGATGAGAAAACACTAAGGGTGCTGAATAACTTGCCTCCGATCATGGAGATGATAAAGGAGAGAAGTAGGACTTTCACTACTTTTCTACTTTCACTTTCGCTTCTTTTCTAACCAAACCCACATTTTCCCATCAGATCTGTCTCATACCCTTGGGATTCTTCCCCATTGTTCCAGCTGGGAGGGGAAAGGAATTCTCTATGTCTCAGTTCTACAAAGTCACCCGTGATATGCGTGGAGATGTGGACCAGATGATTATACAGTTGGCTAAATTTTTAACTTCAGGATAAAATGAGTAATACTATTGAGAATTATTATTTGGTGAGGTGCCAGGCACTATGTTAAGTGCTTTACATATATTATTTAAATCTCAGGTATTATTATTTTCTGAAAAAAATCTCAGGAGTTTTTTTTCCGTTTTTTTTTTTTTTCCCAAACAACCCCAGGTGGTTCTGATGGCAGCTAGGGCTGCTGACAACCTCTGGGCTATCAGAAAGTTTAATTATTGAGTAACAAGTTTCGGAAAGATTAGTTAACCAGCTCAAATCATACTGCTAGATAGTGGCAGGGCCAGAAAATGATGCCAGGTCTGTCTAACTTCAATGCCTGCCTGTCACCACTACCACTTCAGATTAAAAAGGCTCTAGAAATGGACCAGAGACCTTGAATACAATTTTTAAAATAAATTATATATCATTAATTCTCAAATGCAGTTGAGTTTGAGGGTCAGGGTAGGGCTAGAGGTTCACATTACAATCTTGTAATTTTTTTAAAATAAAAATTAACTTTTTATTTTAGAATAGTTTTAGATTTACAGAAAAGTTACAAAGATCATAGAGTTTTCCCCACACAGTTTCCCTTATTAATATCTTGCATTATTTTGGCTTATTTGTCAAGATCGTAGGTGATATTTTGAAAAAGATCATTCAGTCTTATAATCGAATATCTGAAAACTTAAAAGTTTACATAATTCAGACAATAGTGAAGTTAAAGAACATTCCCTCTTTTGATGTGGTTAAGGAGGTATAATTTCATGTTAGGAATTTCTAACTGGAGGGGAGTGTAGGAGTCGTCCACAGAGAGATACGCTAGGAACTCGGGAATGTAGGTAGTGAGATCTTTATATGTAATACAAGGAAACATAGGCTAAAAAGTAAAGACTACTAATTTCAATGTTCAAATTTTCAGCTGAGCACAAAGCTAAGGGGGTTAGATGATATGATGAATGGTGGAAACCAAATCTGAAAGGATTGACAGGGAACTTTAAGGAGGATGCAAATTATTGTATGTATATTTAAAAATCAGCTGTGTAAGAACTGGATGAGAAATGTTTGACTCAGGAGAAAGGATTGATGGTTCATTGGAACCATCTGGGGAGCTTTCAAAAACTACTCATACCTGGCCCCACCCTTAGCAATTCAGATTGCATTGATCTGAAATGTGGGCTGATGACTTCAAAAGCTCCCCAGGTGATTTTAATGTGTGGCCAAGATTCAAAGCCTTTAATTGAAGGGTTTTAGTTAATGCAGTGGCTCTGACTTCATTGGGCTAGGATAGAGGAGTTCCCCCTCCCTGCCCTCGTTTCTTTTTTTTCAAAAAACCCCAGGTGGTTCTAATGGCAGCTAGGGCTACTGATAACCTCTGGGCTATCATAAAGTTTAAAACAAACCAGTAGTGATGTTATTTCAAAAATCTGTTGCACGTCTGTTCCCAGGAAACTGTAATAGAATCCTGGCTTATAGGGCACAGGAAATGATCGTTCTCTACTTTTCCAGCTCAGATAGTGCACACTCAGTTCTGTGACATTTTAAGCAGCTCATTGACTAGATGAATTCTTGCAGCATGGCAAAAGACTGAACACTGTGTCATCTCTGACACACAATCAGAAAATGGCGTGATAGTTGTCTTTACATGTTTTTTAAAGGCTGTTGTGTAGAAGAGGGATTAGGGTTTTTTTTTTTGTTTTTTGGGGGGGTTATGTGTTTTCTAAAGGGTGGAAATTAAAAGGAAAATTCTCAATAGGAAAGAGTTTTTTATTAAAATGTGCTTTCTAAATGCTATCATTGGAGTTATCCAGTCAGAAATTTTGTAATGTCAAATCACTAAGATGATAGATTTTAAGTATTCTCCCCACAAATAACTGATAAGTATGGGAGGAAATACATATGCTAATTAGGTGGTATAGACCTTCCACAACATATATGGAATGTTTCAAGACATCAGGTTATATACCATCAATAGAAATGATTTTTATCTGTCAATTTAGAAAGTAAATATAAAAGAAATTGTGCAATATCTTAAATAGGATTTTGGAAATGTGCATAATGAATTTATATATATCATTTATGTTTGCCATCCAACTTTGAACCACCTAGATTACAGCGTCCATGAAGACCAAATTCATTCTCTTTTCCCACTAGTAGCAACATCCCACCACGCCAAGCAGAGTAGAACCTTAATAAACATTTATCGAATATTTGAAGGTTTAATTTACATTTCTAATTTTAGCAATGAACCTGAGACTGTGTCTGCAATGCACAGTGAAGGTAGGCATTGGTATGGATTCAGATTGATTTTTAACTTCACTTAAAAATATTCAATTCTTAAGGCAAAGATTAGTGATTTTGCCACACATTTTATGATTATCACAATTTCTCATTTACCTTCTCACCTGCCTTGAAGACAGTTACATAGAAATGAACACACACACTCCCTTCCATCACGCCTGATAGAGCACACCATCTCCCTTTTCTGTTTCTTCTCCACCTTCTCTTTATGACCACCCAAGTTCAAGGCCCAGTGTCTGTGGCAGGGCTTGGCTGCTCCTTTCACTCCACCCACTGCTGCTATCCACTGATCACCATGGCTAATCAGATGGCATGCCAGCCTGCACCAATCATGAAGATGACCCAAATTAACAGCCTGGCCATGTCACAGTACATTCATTCCACAGACACAGACATGATCTAAGTGTGAGGCAGAAACTCGGACGTGCTTATTTGTTTTTGCATTGTAACATGCATTATTGATTTCCATGAGCTGCTTTACTGCTTTAATTCTGCAAATGAGAATCATCTGTCAATTATTATAGCCAGAATTGAGATGTGAAGGCAAAAGAGAAACTATATATGCTTTTTTCTTTTTACTAACATTTCCTTTTATTTGTCATCTTAGCACAAAAGACATTCTCCAGCTTTTTGCTAGGAAGAGACACTTAATCAGAATAGTTTTAGACCCTGAAAAGAGAAACAAGTCTTCTCTAACCAGGTGAAGAAGATAGCCCAGGTGCTGAATGGCGAATTCATTGCAGGAATTTTGTAACCCAATTTTCTAGTGTACACCAGTCAGTAAAACTCAGTTCTTAATAAATCACAGGCAGCCTTATCTTAATCACAGTTATAATTGCAGTGCCTGGTACAAATTTTAATCCCCCAAATATTTGCATTCAAGCTGTTTTTTGACAATACATTCTAATAATTGGAAGTTCCCATTATCTGGTAAATGTTAGTATAAACGAACGATCCATTATGCACAATAAGTTTTATAAAACATTTACAGATAGAGATCATCTTTAATTAAAATTAACTTCCACACGAAAGCCAAGTACACTAATGATTCACAGTGACCTTTTATTACCTGCAGTCCCCTGTTTTGGCTGGATGATTGACAGCTTGCTGTTTGGCTACCATGTTGAATTTCAGCTGACAAGACTTTTCATTTTAACTCAATTTGCCCGCCTATCACAAGCTGGTGGCAGGCCAGACCCAAGTCACCCAGCTTTGCCTCGGCAGCTTGCTCTAGTTCTCATTAGTACGCATTTATTCAGTGGAAATTGGAAGACAAATGCTTGAAGGCATGTGAACTAAGTATAGCAAATTAGGTTTAAAGACTGAATATTTATAAGTATATGGAAAGTTTTTTTTTTTTTTTTCCAATTCTAGAGCAAATTGAGAACTGAGTGCTAGCTTTGGGATAAAAGAAATGAAGATAGAAGGGGGAAGATTCTAAGAATAACAATACTATAAGCTTTTTCTTTCCGTTTTGGAAATATGTAAAATCTCTCTGACAACACCTTATCAAATAAAAACCTGGCTTCTCTGCCATGGAGTGCCTGTACAATGAAGTTTAGCACCTCGTGTGTGAGAAGGGGGAAAAAAATGAGGGTCATGTTCATTTGTTGCTTGGTTATCCCTTGGTATGTTTTAAATTGCCTTGTTTGTTCGGCACTAGCACAGAAACAGATGTTGCTCCACCGTGCAGGATAATTTCCTGCACCCCCTGTGCAGCGTGGAAGTCCTCCCAGGGCCCAGCTGGTCTGTCAGTGGCACTGGCTGGTGTCTGCTCGACTATGACAACTACAAGTAGAGGCTGCAATTTTTTTGTTGTGCAGATGTCATTCTCCTCAATGTATAGCTCTGCCTGCATTTGTGCTGGGGCTGGTGGGAAAGCTGCTAGCTTTTGTGTCTGTATATTGCACTGCGGAGTCACATAAGCTCCACTCTCCATTGTTGATAATAATGCAACTCATTACTTCTGTCGTCTAATGATTATCGGCATGATTGCTCGGAGCGAGAGCCAACCTCATCTTGCACACATAACTGGTACTGGAAGGTAAAACAGATTTGTCACTTACGATCTGACCGCTAAGCCATACTTTGTGCTCCATTATTGTGATTAACTTCTGCATAAGATATGCTTGCCCAATTGTCATTTGTGATACTACGGTGGGCACAAGCTGCCACGCTTCCCGAGATCTCATCAGCCAATCCGATGTGACCACGTTATGCGGATTATTAAATGCCTGCCCTGTCTCAGCAGCCACCCCACAATTATTTTGCTTTTGTATTTCTTTTTCCACACCCCTACTCGACTTGGGTGAACAGCGCTGCTGTGTACTCAGCTCCCATTTCACACCTCAGCTAGGATGATGCCACTCTATCGTTGATCCAACAAAGCCAGCAGCAGTACAGGGAAGCCGACCCTTGCTCTGCACCATAGAAATGTTGGTCTTTGGTGTCTGGCCAGCTGAAATCCATCGTGTCAGGTGCCTCGTGGCTATCTGCAGTAGAGTCCATGTTCCAAAACCAAAGTTCTTTTCTGGCCTCATCACCAACAAACCGATTTGACTCTGCCTGATTATAATAACGAAGGCAGTCCAAGAGAATATGTACAACCTTACTGTCCGTCACATTGAATCACCACACTGGCCACACAAAGCTGACCGCAGCCTCATTTCTTTAGACAAATGCATGCTTAAGGAAAAACCTCCTGGGAGAAGGCACCCAAAGCTACTTGGTATGCCTATGCAAGCTGTGCATAGATTTCAATTTGACTGAAATAACATTTATTTTTATTTTTTGGCTGATTCAAGCCATCACTGATGGGCCTGCCTTTAATAATCTAATAATTGGGTACTCTGTGTTTCAGAGCTTTGCTGAACAGTAAGAAACTGGGCTGTGTGTGTGTGTGTGTGTGTGTGTGATTTCTAAATTGCGAGTCATAAACACAACCATTTGTTATGTGAAGGGGGGAAAAACTCCATTTGGAGCTCTTTTTCACATTGCTGATTAGAAAGAATCAAGCTTTATATTCCAGGACCCATTCAGGCTGGTGGAAACATAGTCAGTTTTGATTATGAAGAGAGAAATGCAGACCTAGACAGGGGCTACACGCTGGTATGCATGCTATCAGAATGATTTATGCAAATTATGCATATTATTCCCAAAGGAATGCCTCCTCAAACTGCCAGGATAAATTGCCGGAAATTAGCCATAAAATCTGTCGTGCTAGGAGCAAAAGGTGAAGGCCATTGGGAAAGCAAGGACATTGGGCTTCTGGAATCTTCCAGGATATGATGGTGGACTGTTATTCTCCCTAGATGCTGAGGAAAATATGGCTTTCCTCTGAATCCTAGAAAAGTATTTTCCTTTTGAAATTTTTCCAACAAATGCTGACTCACATTTTATTTACAGCTAGCATAAAAGAAATTAAGTGTTAAACTGTCTCAGAAAGTGCTACTACAATTACTTCACTATTAACTGCCTAAGTGGTTATTAAATGGCTAAGCCTGGCTTCAAAGGCATCAGAGTTCTAAAGATTGGTAAAATTACTCACCAGTAGTGTACTTTAACTGGGACATGGTTTTTTGTTTTTGTTTTTTATTTGAGACAGAGTCTCACTATGTCGCCCTGGGTAGAGTTTCCTGGTGTCACAGCTCACAACAATCTCCAGCTCTTGGGCTTAAGCCATTTTCTTGCCTCAGCCTCCCAAGTAGCTGGGACTGCAGGTGCCCGCCACAACACCCAGCTATTTTTTGGTTGTAGTTATCATTGTTGTTTGGCGGGCCCAGGCAGGATTCGAACCTGCCAGCTCTGGTGTATGTGGCTGATGCCAAACCCACTGAGCTACAGATGGCCGAGCCTGGAACATGGTTTTACTCTCAAATATGTAGATGCATACAGCATTTCTCTTTTGCAGACCATTCTTTCCTATAAGATCGTGATGGCTTTCGACCTCAGCATAGCACTGCTGCCTCCTAGCTGTGACGTGCCCCCCATGCTGTGCTGGGGCAAACCGCTGCCCCTCCTCACACTCCACGGTCAGCCCCTCGCTCCACCACGGTGCTCTGTAGATGTGATGTCAATCGAGATCGTTAATGATGAGCTTTAGCGGCAAACTGAGAGCTCTTTTCAGGAGCAGTCATATCTTAATAAACTGTTGTTTGTTTGTTTCCTTCAGAAAGCACCGTTCTTGAGGTCTTCCGACTGTGCTCCTTGTCAGGCCTCATTCGTTTTGTCCAGGAAGATTTGACACTCGATGCAGAGCTCAAGGACAGCTGTCTGCGAAAGGGAGACTTTGTAGCCATCTTTCCTCCCGTCTTACACAGTGACCCTGAAATCTTTGAAGCTCCCGAGGTAAACAACCCTCCAGCCAGCCATTCCTACCTCTTGGATACCGCACACACATTCCTTTTCTCACTAATCTCTATCCTTTCCTCTCATCACTTTGTTCCAGATGAGATTGGAGACAGCTTGATGATTTTTGTTTTTCCTTCTAATGGGAAAGTTTTCCTCTGAAATATTTCCTGAAGATCTATCTTTGAAAGTTTTCATGATCTATTAATACAAATACAATGATGACACTAAATGCTAGTTACTTCAAGTGACATGAAATTGAACCTTGGTCACTATTACCTTTCTACTGAAATTAAGTTTTGCTTGCAAAGAATATTGATAATCATGGAGGGTAAGCTATTGCCAGGTGACTCAGAGAATAAATAAAGACACTCACTATTTTACTGAGTGTTTCCAAAGTAGGGTTGACTATTCCAAGGTCAAATACCATCACTGGTATAGTTAAGCCATATACTTTTTCACCTCTTCCTGAAGGTATGCACCCCTTCTTGATCAATTAGTATGGCCTTATGAACTTGAGACTGTAAAGCTGCTGCTCACAGATGAAGCTCAGAGGGTAATTGTGTCATCTCCTTGTATTTTTTTCTGAAGCTGGAGTTAATGAATATCAAAGACTGGAAATTAATCCACCCTAGTTCATCCCTTAATACCACTTCTGAGATTCACCACCTGCATGCAGATTGAATGCAGTCATATTGTGCTTGTGCTTCTCATAAAGCGGTGTTGCTGCAGCAGTTTTTCTGTATAAAATGCTTTTTTTCCCAAAGGCAAACTTCTGTGCACTTTTCAGCAGTTCATGGCTAGACCACTTGTAAACCCAGTTTCTAAGTTAGATGTTTTTCTGCTAGGCTGCAATTTTACTATTTTGTTAAATTTTGGAAACATATAAGAAGAGGGAAGCCTTCAAATACCATTAGAAAATTTACATTAATTTCATCAGCGAAGGCAAAGGACATATGTGTGTATGTATGGTTGCTATGGATCTTTGAAGAGGCTTCATATGAACGATAATAGCAAATAGGTTGTAGTGTATTAGCAAGTGAACGAACATTCCATAGACAACAAGTCTAATCTCTACATTTCTAAATGCCAACAAAAATATTCCACACATAGGTAGATATTCAATAAATAGGACAAAGGAAGAGGTAATATCTGAAAAAATATTTTTAAATTTTACTATAGTTTTATTTCTCTTTATACATTTTCATTTACTTAAATTATATTTAATATTTTCATTGTATGGCTGTTCTACTATTTTTTAAGTCTACTATTCATGGTGTGATAGTAAAATCAACATTCAAACACTCAGTAAATGTTTACCAGCTTGCCACTGTTTTTTATGGCATTGTTTTTTATGGAGCTTCCTGTTTCCCAACCCCTACCCCCATGATTTAAAAAAAGACACTGATTTAGACTTTTAGGAACTTAAAGTCAAAGTTAAAAATTGAAAGTGTCCTCATATTTTCAATGTGGAAAACTAAATAGCAGTACCCATACTTTACGTAATAAATTGACCAATCTTTATCCTCTACCTCCAAGATTCTTTCTTGGATGTCTAGTCTATTATTGATACTTTCTACTGCATCTTCAAGTTCCCTGATTGCTTCAATTTCTTCAGCTGTGCTATATCCTTTCTATATTCTTCATATCTTTCATCTCTCATTTGATTCTGTTTTTGGATTTCCTTTTGGTTATTTTCCACCTTCTCAGCAATTTCCTTCATTGTTTTTGCCATCCATATTTTAAATTCCCCCTCTGTCATTTATAACATTTCTTCATAGGTGGGATCTTCTGCAGTAGCTGCCTCATGATCCCTTGGGGGGTTGCTGTGGTCTGTTTTTTCATGTTGCCAGGATTTTTCTGCTGCTGCTGTTTCCTTCCTCATGAGTGTTTTCTTTTTGTCTATTTCCTTTGCCTACTTTTTCCTTTCACTTTCTCTTGCTCTTTAAGTTACCGTGCCTCTGACCTAAGGTGTTGAAGTGTCCTTTTGGTAAGATGAGAAGAGGGAAGAACAAGAAGGGATAAAAGATTTTAAAAAGAGAGAGAGAAGAGAAAGAAAAGGGGGTGAGTAAAAGGGAAGCCTGACAAAAAGAAGGGAGGAACAGAAAGAGAGAGACGGGAGTAATTGTGGTGTACAGTAGGGTACTTCAACCCACACCCACAAATCCCAACCTCTGGGGGGGCTGGGTTGTGTGGGTCCCTTGATGTCTGCAGCTCTTTGCCAGCTTGAGCAGACACAAGACCCATCTTAATAGTAACAAGAAGGGTTTACCTCATACCAAATCAGTGACAGAACAAAATTGTAGTATTGTGAATACTGATTTAGTATCAATAGGGTAGCTTTCACTTGAGTTGATGAAGACTGTCATTTACTACATTTAACATTAGCCAATTATGTCTGACTAATGTTAAAATTAACTGGCTAATTTATTGCCACAGCATTGTTTTCTTGAAATTAGTCATGGAATATTGATAATTCCTGGCATCAAAAAAAGTAATATAGTTCAGAACTGCCTTTGTAGGATTTGAGAAGGTCTTATTATTCATTCTATAGACATTTAGTGAGCACCTACCTCTGTTAGGCATCTAGATTGAGTCCTCTGGTTCTTAACAACTTGGGATGGTAGTAAGTAGATATTGTAGATGCTCGTGTAACAGATGTCCATCCCAAACCACCATTCATTGACAGTAGAGAAGAAAGTTCCAAAAAATTCTATTATCAGTCATTTGTCACTGAGAACATGGCCCAAGAGCACTTGAGAGACTCATATTTGTCAGTTCCTGTCTTTTGTATTCTACACAACTTGCCTGGGAAGACCAGATCTTACTTATAGAAAACAGACAATATAGCTGTTAGGCAATAAAATCTGAGGAAGACTGACTACAAATGTAGGGATAGTTGTTCTTGGAGGACATAGAGATAAGAGCCTTAGCAAAACATAGATATTTCCTAACTCCACAGGGCATGGTTTCAGAATGGTCAAGCTTCAAGAAATTCTAGAATATTCCATTCCAAAGACAGGCTGTCGTTTGCCACAAGAACCCTCTATAGCACCCCTTCTTTGCTGATGTCACTGATTCTCAGGCCTGAGCCCCCATATGTAAGCTCCTGAAGGGGAGAAACCATGTCATCTCCATCTTTGTACTCTCAGTGCCCCCACAGAAGAATTTGTCCATGTACGTGAAACAAATAAAGGGGAAGCTTGGATGGATGAATGTACTGAGAGTGAAATATGCTTCAGTTAAAATTTTAAATCAGACAGATATTGCACATTCAAATATATAGTAGGCCTGGATAGATCAAATCAAACAGTTCCTGGCTTGTGTATAAATATAGCAATACTTTTGAAGAAGTAAGAACTATAGCAAGAAATAGACCCCAGGAAGCATCTAAGTAAGACCACTAGATAACTTCTGAACTAGCCCCCAGCTCGTGCAAGCATTTAGACCTGGTTTGGACAAGTCATTTTGATTTTCTTCTTAAAAATAACCTGAAAAAAAACCCAATAGATTTTTGGCTGACACTTTGAATTTTTAAATATTTGGAAGAGTAAATTTTAAAACACAGCATTAGATAAAGTAAAGGTGTTTTGAGACCTAATTGGGCCTATAAGGGCTACCAGCATGTAACCACTGTGCTCAGAATTATTCTTTTTCTGGATAATGGCTGCTTAGCTTATTGTAACGTTAGCTACTCAAGTGGCTCTTGCTTATGTGGGAGAACAAATTATCAAGTGAGATTTAAAACAATGAGAGAGAGCAAAGGAAATACTTCTTTATTCTCCTTCCTATCTCTAGGTATAAAGGTTATCCAACAAAGTCTAATGTATTTATTAACTGGGAGTGAATAGCTTTTAAAAATTTTCTAAGGGCTTCCCCACATTTAACAGCCTGGATTCATGCAACTAACTCTCAAATAATCACTAGCAAGTAGTGATGATTTTTTTTTCTGCAAAAATGCAGTGTCCAGATCTGGAACTGTAAAGAAGCCCAAATCTGTTGGTTGGTTTTCCTAGGTCCAGAGGCACTTAGTGATAAAGTGAGACTTGACAGACTTGACATTGTTGAGCTTGTAGAGAAGAAATGCAAACACTTAAGATGGCAACACGTTCTTATAACCATGTTGCTTCCTAAAGTAAACAAACTCAGTGAACTAACAATGTGATTCCCAAACCTTGAAACGTTCCCCCAAAACTCTGAAGCTGAAAGGTCCTGTTTAACCTCGTGCAATTCCACATTAGGTTATTTATTATTTATCATAATAAAATGATAAGTAAGTTGAAAAGCCCTTGAAAAATTATAAATTACTATAGAAATTGTGGTATCAATATTATTTTGGTTGTTGCCACTGTTCTTAGAATGTACGAGTCACAATGGGTGAGGAAATACTCTTAATAGTTTTTCATCTGTTTCTCAAACTGAAACAGAGATGGTGCCACTAGTGAAATACAAGGAAACAATCATATATTGAGCAATTACTATCAAAAATGCACTTTGATGGGCATAGTGTGTGACGCAGCAGTAAAAAAGGCCCCTGCCCTTACAAGCTTGCCATACAGGGACCTGGTTTCACATAGCTGTTTTCTCAGAAGCAGATGCTTTATACTGAGAAAATTCTCCCCGCCTTATCGGTAAATTGGCACTTCATACCTACCATATTCAAATTAGCAGTGTGCTGGTAAATCAGAGCTCCCTCTGAAAGGCCTTGATTTATAGCGTTTGCCAATTTTCATAGTGTAAATGCTCCCATCTTGTCCATTTTCATGTTAGTGGTAAGAAGACTGTAAACGCAGAGTTGGGAAGAGACATACACACTCTGGCCAACTGGTATAAAGTATCCGCAGCACAATACTTATTTAAACCCAAGTTATGAAGATAAAAAGGACTTCTGTATTCACTCTGTCATCTTGCCCCTAGGACAGCTGAAAACTAGTGACAACAGCACAGGCTCTTAGCCATCTGCTCAAAACATTGACAGTTTTTGCTTATTACTAAGTCATATCTTTTGTCTAATTTAGATTCTCATACCCTAAATTTTGAATTGATTACATCAATTCATATAGGATCAAGATACGATCCTATGGTGTGTCACCTGCTCAGCAAGACTGTGTATTATGCCTTCGTAACTTCAATGCTTCACATATAGAAAGTGCTCAAAAAAAAAAAAAAAAAACTGTTGAACTGACTTAAACATAGTATTTGGAGGACACAAATTAGGATATTAAGCAGTCTTCCTTTGTCACATATGCCAAAAATTCTTCCCCACCCAAAAGAATATGTTCTCTATCCAATCTTGATTTATAGGACTTCAGTATTATATTGCTTTCCATGGTTTGTAAACACTGAATATTCATTTGCCCATCATTCTCTACATGTTTAGTTATTCATTCAATATCCAGGTTTTCTTCCAAAGCTTGATGATTGTTTTTAAAGTATACTTTATTCTTATGCATGTATTTATTAATTAAAAAAAATATATAGAACCTCTACCATGGAAGTAGCATTGTACTAGAGGCTCTAAAAATACAGATGGTCTGATAACTCCAATCCCTTGGGACTTCTTGGCTCTGCCGTCTCCTAGGGCTTGGTTAGTACTATTTTCAGCCTGGTGGCTGAATAGCTGCACCAATTCTAGACACCATGATTGCACATAACTAGGTCCAGAGGAAGAATAGTAATGGGCCTTTTCATTTTGTGTACTTGCTTCACAAGATGAGAACTTCTCATAGATGTTCCCACATACTTTTCCTCAGCTGCACTGACCAGATTGGTTCATACATCTTATCCCCAACCAGTCAGAGTCTAGAGCAGTGATTGCCAGGATTGGGGCCTAGACAAATGCTATGCAGAATGGCACTGGTGAATCAATTGCAGCACTAAATCAGAGAACAGTGGGGAGTCTTAGTGTATGACACCTGCTGTGGAAGTTTCTGTTCCCATTGTTCTGTTTTAATTGTGAAGTGCCCAGCCTATTATAGTCACTGGAAAGAATGTAAGCCAGCTTGGTGAGCCCCAAGTCTAAGTTGCTCCAAATGAATGGATATATCTTGAGCCTCTTGACCTTTTGTTCTGTGTCACTGTGACCCCAAAGTCTCAGTAGTGAGATTATTATTACTCCTTCTCTTTTTGACTAAATCCAAACTATATCCTTAGCGATTGCCACAGGCCCTTTTTAACATTGGTTCCTGTTCAGGTTCTCCATGCCTTGACAATGGAACAAACTGAAAATAAATTTTAACGCAAAAATGTATTTATGCCCATAGGCTGTTTGAGCTTGATGGTGATCACAAAGCTAAAGACAATGGCCATTTCCCTTTTAGTTTTATAAAATAAACAACCAAATTGGAATTTCTAAGATATTTAATATGAAGAAATGGGGATAGAAGGTGATGGAAACTAGAAGAGGGGCCTTCCTGACTGAGTGGAATCTTGAGGGAATTAGATGTGAACTAAATGCAGGTCACCCTGGGGAGCATTCCTACATCATATGTTAACCGACCACTCTTGAATCAGAGGGAACACATTAATTTTCACAAAGAATCCAAAGCCACCTCAAGTTCAGGCTAATTTATGGTATCAAGGCACTAAAAAGTCATAACCTAAGGTAAGGTTTCCTTTTGCATTTTCTGGCTTATCCATTGGAGCTGCTCTGAAACCTTTCCAACATAGCAAATTTTCATAGCAAAGGCCACTTAAATAGATTCGGCCTAGGAAGGGAGCTCTGGGGGAGAGAGCAAGTCTCCTTGGAATGGTCAGTGAGAGGAGGAAGCAGCAGAGGTAGGCTTTGGAAAGCAGGCCCAAGGCCCAGAGATGGAAGACAGTGCCCAGAAGAGATCCACATAGTAATTCAATCTCCAGGAACAGCATATGTCTACAAAACGTGTTTTAGTTCAGCCCTGGTTATAGGCTGGTTAGCTCCTAGAACTAGTAACACACATACACCCACATTCTAAAGGACTCAAAGCATTCATTGTCAGGGATTACGAAGTTATAAAAATGCAGATTAATTTTACCATTATCATTGCATCAGCTTGCAAGTTGGTGGGGAACGGAAACTACTCAAAAGTTTTTGTAGGCTTAAATATCCACCAAAATAAATGTGCTAGGTGAAGGATAAACCTAGTACTTTTAAAGGAAATAAGTCACTGACAGTAACAATGCTGATGCTGAGTAAGAGAATTAGATCATTTGTGATTGATTCAGAATCTATCTACGTTTGTTGGGTTTTTACCTCAACCTTAAAATGCTTTAGCTCTGATCCACTTCTTTGCATTAGACTTCATGTAGCTCATGTGACAGTTGTGTGTCACACAACTACAGGAAATGCTGCAGCAAGTACAGGAAGTGCTTGGTCCTTTATGTGCAAGCCAGGAACATTAACTTAATCAATGGTTAGATTCCCCATGAGCTAAAATAAAGTCACTCAGTCCTCTCTAAGAAACTTAAGTGAGAGTTGAATCATAACCCATTGTCAGAAAAGCAAAATTAAGATGGTGAGCCAAACACCCTTCGTAAAACACTTCCATAATTTTCTGTA
This sequence comes from Arctocebus calabarensis, assembly GCA_963573935.1. Lineage (NCBI taxonomy): Eukaryota > Metazoa > Chordata > Mammalia > Primates > Lorisidae > Arctocebus > Arctocebus calabarensis. The sequence continues at coordinate 70,934 of CAUYON010094895.1, forward strand.
ACAAGTAATATAACTTATTTGTGAAAACTTCAGAAACACCTGCCAGCCCAGAGAGTTCTTTCAAATAGAACTTTCATAGGGAAAACACCATAACTTCAAACAAGAAGCAAGATTGATTTTGTGCCGTAGTCCCACAAAATCTCTAGTGCTTTATCTGAATCTTATTACTTTATGTCTATTTAATCCAAATATAAGCACTGGATCCAAAACTCATAGTTCTCATGCATCAGTAGCTTTTGGGAAGGAATAGGAGAAAAGCAAATTAGTGACTGACAGGTAATTCCTGTGGCTGGTAGGATTCATTAGTCCATGGTGACGATGACAGTCCCAGAGGCGCTCTTTCCTTCAGCTCCACGTTGCTATATCAAGTGCCCATATGTCAGGCCCATGTTATGGAGAAAAGCTGCCTCTATACGTAGGAAGTTCAGCATAGCAGAGAAATGTGAGTAAGGAAAAAAGTTCAGATTTCACTGTGATATGGGAAAAGTAACTCCCTAGTAGCAGCATCCGAGTTCTTTGGAAGCTCATATATGTGTCAAGTTTTGCTGTCTGGTGTTTGTCTGATTAAAAGAAGGCCTTTAAGATAGACAGTGAGGGGCACCGCCTGTGGTTCAGTGAGTGAGGCGCCGGTGGCAGCTGGCCAAACTGCAATAAAAAATAGCCGGGTGTTGTGGCAAGTGCCTGTAGTCCCAGCTACTCTGGAGGCTGATGCAAGAGAATCGCCTAAGCCCAGGAATTGGAGGTTGCTGTGAGCTGTGATGCCTTCTCATTCTACCGAGGGTGACAAAGTGAGACTCTGTCTCATAATAAAAAGATAGACAGTGAGAGCTGGCAAATTTGTGGACCTGAACTTAAACTATCCTATTTTATTAATTTATTACTCTCTTATTCTATTCTCTATAGGAATTTAGATATGATCGTTTTCTAGAAGATGGTAAGAAGAAAACCACATTTTACAAAAGAGGGAAAAAGCTGAAGTATTACCTGATACCATTTGGATCTGGAACCAGCAAATGTCCAGGCCGATTTTTGGCAGTTTTTGAAATAAAGCTATTGTTGATTGTACTTTTAACTTATTTTGATTTGGAATTAATTGATGATAAGCCCTTGGGACTAAACTACAACCGCTTGTTATTTGGAATTCAGTATCCAGATTCTGATGTTTCATTTAGGTACAGGGTAAAACCTTAGAGAAGCCAAAACAAAAGAAAAGCAATCTATCAAAATTAACCTAAATGTCCTAAGATCATCTTTGTTTTTAATTTCTGCAAATGTAATTGCTTTGTTTATTTGTTTAAAATGTGCCAATTTCTCTTTGATCGGAGGTCAAGTTTTTCCTTGGTCACAAAGCTTATCATAAAATAAAATAGGATGGTGGCATGAACATGGATATCAAAATATACTTATGATAAGGCTCAAAATAGTTATTTTTTAGTTTCTATTTACTATGATTTTCACCTGTTATAATAAATGTACCTTCCCAAAATGGATTCTGCACTGTGACTTTTTCAGAAGTCACTGAAGATTCTTCTGTAATATGTAAAATTGCAATTTGTGTACTACTGGAAAATCATGATAGAAATGAACACAGTCTAACAAATTCCAAATTCTCAGAGAAGAAAATTAAATTTCCATGAGATACATTGGATGAAAATGTTCCTTTCAAGTATAATATCAATAATATCTATGTTGCCAGAGTATGTTTACATTAAATGAGTTTTGCAGTAGATTAAATGCTTCAACTTCACTTCAATATTTAATCATCTATAAATGCTCTTTATTTGTATATTATGGCTCAATAGAATAGAATTTCTTGTCATACACATACAAGACCTTTCATGTTCAAGTTAGGCACTGGTAGGGTTTAATGTATGAGAAAACACGAAACCTATTATATATTCAGAAATTGCCCTGGACAGTAGAATTAGGTTTATTTTAGTAGTGAACGTTGAAATCATTACAGAGCTGGATGGTAGCCTTTGGCCTTAATGTAAACAATAACGGTTATACCAACATTGCAATTAACCCTTCCCTAAATGCTCCCATTTATATAAATGGAGAAACTAGGTAGCAATATTTGTTCTTGACATCTGACCTTTTGGACATGCAGTTTATGTGTAATATTTTGAATTACAACATTATGTAGTACAGTATAATTTCATGTGATGAACCCTTGTGTCAATGATTCAAACATATGTAATATGAGAGAAGCCTTGTGTCAGTGATTTGAAGATATGTAATACTAGATGATTAGCATCTGACAGAAATGATGATACAATAGACCAATAGGCAAAGCAGGTAAAAAAGCCCAGTTAATTCATGTTGCATTAATTGAAACTTCTACTATTTCAGAAACTTGCTACTGTGTCTAAAAAAGAAATCGATGTTTTAAAATAGTATTATAAAATAATAAGTAAATAAAATATTTTACCATTTATTTGCTCTTTCCTGAAGTATGTGCTCTGAGTGTTCTGTTACCTGCTTGGTTTTCTGATTAAGCTCTTGAAAAACACATTGATCGCTTCACCCAGTGATCGATACTGTCAGGGGGACAGTTAATGTGGAAGAGGGGCCAAAGCAGAACTTCAAATTCTTCTCTCTCCTGTCTTCTTTCTATTGTGCCCTCAGCCCTGGGCTGCTACATACCCTGTCCCCAATCCCACCCCCCAACACACGTCATCCATGAAAACCTTCACTCTCCCTAAGATGTTCCATAATCAGGTCCAGTCAATCCTTTCCATTCTCTGAGGTCTCCAAGGTTGATTTTGAGTCAGGGTACAAGCTTCCAACTTGGTGGGCCTCAGATTTTCCATTCCATTGAGTTGGGCAAATTCAAATGATTACATTTTTCAGTTTGAAAATTCCCTTTTCTTTTCCAGTCTGTGGGTCATTTTTGATACTCTCTTGTTCATTCATCATACATTCAATATTTTTTTTCATTTATTTATTCATATTAAGCAAACATATTTTACATTCTGTACTGGATATTTCCAAACCATTAGTGTTTTATAGACATGATTCTAGACTTTACGTGTTTATTTTTCCTTTCTCTCATATTTGGGATGGCTTGTTTACTTAGCTCATGTTCCCTGGAACTTTATATCTAAAAATCTTTTAGGACCTGAATTTGAAGTTTATTCTTCCAAGGAGAATTTATTTTTGCTTTTGCCCTACTGCTGATGTTACTTCCCAACTCAGATCGCTTTAAATTTTCCACTTGATAATCTGAGAGTGAGGAGGTCAGGCTATATAGGCATTGTGGTTTCTAGCCCTAAATCAGGTAGAATGCAAGTCTTCGTTATTGCCAGGACACACTTTGGCGGGGTAGGAGTGGGGTAGGGATGGGTGTAGGGGGGATGGGGAGTGTCTTTTGTTGGTTTTTACCTAGAGCCAAGGCTGACACAGGCTGGTATAGCCACAGCCTTGCTCTGTAGAGCAAAGTTTCTTTCTAGCTCACCTTCTAAGTATGTTGGCTCTGAAGGCTCTTGGCCTTAGGCAGAGGTCTTGGATTTCGAGCATGCGAGCACATGCGCATGCCCAGTTTAGGCTGCCACAAAGCATAGCTGTCCATCTTTGTACTGGAGCATTTAGTCCGCCATATTGCCTGAATTTGAAACCTCCATCTTCCTTAAATTCAACTTAGGGGCATTTTGGGGATGCAACGGGAGAGAAAACACAGAAAATTACTCCATTCTAATTTCTGTTTAATTTATAATTAGAAGTGTGTACTGAAATTTAGAATAGAGAGTTAGAATAAATAAAATCTTTAACAAAAGGAATAGATAGTAAAACCAAGATAAAACATACGACTCTTATGACATCCTTTAATCCAATAACTAAATTGTGTTTATGAATAGGAAAAATATCATGGAGAAATCAGTGAAAAGGCATGGATTCTATCCATAATGTTGCCTCTCAGCGCTTGGGCGTCCTTATTTGCAAAATAAAACTATGGCCTTTTAGACATCAAGGTTCATCGTAAGGATTAAACACGGAAACATTTGTGAATTTATTTTGGAAAGTGTAATGCAGGCAGCGCCTGTGGCTAACTGGGTAGGGTGCCGGCCCCACATACCGAGGGTGGTGGGTTCAAACCCAACCCTGGCCAAACTGCAAGGAAAAGTGTAATGCAATACACTAATACAAAATTCAACAGAGATACTTAGTGCCTTTTAAACATTGCTGTTTGTGTATTTGTTAAGGGGACTAGTTTTTATAGTCATCAGTTAGTTCATTATTCATTTTTCAGCCAAATATTTATCAACCATTTCCTCTACTATAGATATGATGCCAAACACTGGGTTACCCCTTCCCTTTAAGAACACACAATTTGTTAGAGAAAATAACATGTACACAACTAATTTATTATAATGCAGTTATAAGTAATAAACTCATCTCTTCAAAGTTATTTTATAATTCAGATTTATTAGTAGCTCTAGTTAAACTAGCTCTAGTTAAACCCCTACCAGTCATTATAAAGCAATGTCTTGTAAGGAGAAATCACTGTGTATTTAATTACATGTATTAAAGCCATATACAACATATTGTGATAATAAGATAAAATAACCAAACAAAATGCAGTCATTGAGGCTCCAGACTTTTTCTAAAACTCAAGTATATGTTGTAAAAATTGATCTTTTTATTGTAAAGCTAAATTTTATTTTTAGAGCTTCACCTAAATTTCCAATTCACCTAAAATAAATAGGTGACGAATATACAAGGTATTGTTTTCCATCAACAACCAACAGTGAGGAAGCATTTGGTTAGGAGAAATTAAAGCCCCACAGGAGAAAAAGCTGTTCATCACTAGATCAAGCAGGCTAGTCCACAACCTAGGACCTGATTCGTTTTGGTTTTCCCAGCGTATTTCCTTGTGTCATCTCCATTTTTTCAATGTTTGGGGTCACACATCTAAGGCAAAGGAGCTTCCAAATTCAAAATTTACTTGGTAACTTATGCTTATTTTATCATAAAAAATAATTTGGGTAACATTTTCTGTAAGTGTCTTCTAACTTAAAGGAGGAATCTTAAAAGTGTTCAAAGATTGACTTGGCACCTGTAGCTCAGCAGCAAGGGTGCCAGCCACATACACCAGAGCTAGCGGGTTCAAACCCAGCCCCAGCTGCCAAACAACAGTGAAAACTACAACCAAAAAATAGTCCAGTATTGTGGCAGATGCCTATAGTCCCACCTACTTGGGAGGCCTAGTCAAGAGAATCACTTAAGCCGAAGAGTCTGAGGTTGCTATGAGCAGTGACGCCATGGCACTCTATGGAGGGTAACTAAGTGACACTCTGTCTCAAAAAAAAAAAAAAAAAAAGTGTTCAAAGACCAAAGCACAAGATGTACCTAAGTTTTGATCTCATTGTAAAAGAATGATAATAATTATATTAAAAAAATTATATGCCCTCAGAATATGCACTTTCTTAACTTGTTATATTCAACAATATTGCAGACTATTTTTTACTCACACTGCATAATTGGATATTCATATTCACATACTTAATTAAGAAAAAGTTAGCAAGCCCAGATTACAGTCTCTGTTACATTGTTTTAAATTAGAATGAGTGATCACATAAAACTCTTTAGTATTTATCTAAAGCAATTATTACTCGATTCCATCATGTGTATCTAAGTCAGTGATTACTAATGTTTGAACCTTTTCCACTTAAGTGTTTATTTATACTACTTTCTAGAGTAAGATATGTTTAATTCATGAAATACTCACTGCACAAGTCTAAGTAGGTGATAATTTATCAATACTTCTGTCTGATATTGTGTAACATTACCTTTTGACTTTAAAATGGCATATATGTGGATTTATGAGGATGCAAATTGTCTTAAAAGATGTTAAACAAGAAATACAAGTACTTTGCAAATCCAATAGTTTATTTTTAACAAAATTTCAGTAAATCAACTTTTCAAGCCAAAATGAATGATTATGTCTATTTTCTTAGCAGGAACGTTTTGGGTAACAGAAGATTTGACTGCAAATAAAAATGTTCCAAAAATAATTGGAAAATAATTTTGCCTTCTAAATATTCCTTTACCTCCATCTCTTCTCTCTCCCATATTCTTATTTTCTAAAACTACATTGATTGTCATATTTAGATCATTTTTAATACATTTCGACCTTGTTATTTATGTGTGAAATAACAGATCCAAGAAATATCACTATGTTCTGTAATGTTTATTTTAAGTAGGCCAACCGTTCTAGGTTACAATTGTTAATCACTATTATTCTTGGAGAGATGTATAAGAACAAAGAGAAATGGACTGTGGGCTTTGCCTTCTGCAGAGCTCTTCAGTTATCACAGATCAGGAATAAAAATGAGTGATATTTGGAGATTATTTATTCATAAATTTAAGATACAAACTGTAAATAAAGCATATACTATAGAATTATGTGGATGAAAATGAATTGTGGCTCCTTCCATAATTGTACATACAGTATTTCCCTGGGACACTTGTCTTGGGAAATCTGGTTAGGCTCTGTTAGAAGTTATTAGAAGCATAGCTCCACTAACCGGACCTAACCTTTCTTAGAAGATGCTCTTGCTCATTGGAACTAGACAGTTTAGTATTGTTTACTTGCCAGCTGGGGTAAATTATGTCATTAAATGGTCACTTTGTAAAATAATTATCCTTGCTTTCCATTTTCCATAAAATACTTTTTCATATGTCTCTAAAATGCTTATAAAAATTTGTAGAACTTTCTGGAACAAACCATGAACATATGAATAGTGGTGTGTATTTTCTTTTAAGGATATAACTGTATAAAAAACACTCAGCAGTTATGCTGGATTTTTTTAAAGAGTGCTTGATATTGTTTACTTTAATTTTAATTATTTGACGTATAATTTATGTTCTCAATTCCTAAATGTGTTAACTTTTATAAGGAGAGACATGATATATTACAGACTATATAGAAACTAAATATGTAGAGACAGACTCATGAAGCACTTTATTTCCCTCACTGCGATTTGTGCTCATAGAAGAAACTAGAGGAATGCAAATAACAGGCAAAGGTATTACCATCTAATGATTCATCGTTGAGTCAAATTTTATCATTTAGAAATATGATGCAAGTATTAGTTTGAGATTTTCATTTGTGTGCAAGAGAACATTTGCTCCACATAGTTTTATTTCTAGGTAGTAGTCATGAGAGTTACCATAAAATGTATGGCATTATTATCTGATAGGTAACTCAAACTTTATAATAAATGCTTTTGTCTTTTATTTTTAGCCTCTTGAGTCACAGGTGCTGAGCCTGTCTTTTATTTTTAAATGACTACTTAAATGAAATTACTTTGATTCCATAATTCTAAAAACTAATGAGCACAGTTAGAGTTTTAGAAATGCCTTTATTTTATACTATAAATAGAATATTGTTAAAAGTATTTGAAATCCCTTTTGAGTTTTTCTGAAGCTAAAACAATATATGTACTAGGACTTTCCCCATGTTGTTAACTTTTTAAAACTTATTATTTTGAACTAAGTTTAGACATTGAGAAGAGTAATAAAAATAGCTTCTGTTTTTTCAAGAAACAAGTACTCAGACTAAACAGTGCTTCCAAAATAAAAAAAATTAAACTAAGAAGTGGTCCTAGGACTTAACCAGCTGACTGTCTGAGTTAATCCTTGACCTTCGGGGACGGTTATCCACAACTACTCTATCAGGCAACATCCCGCAAATAACAACTGAATAGCTGAGATCATCTGAGTTTGTGTGCTACCCAGATCCTCCATTGTCCAAACAATAGTGTTGTTTTCATTACAAAAAAAATTCTAAATTTCTAAAAGAACTTACTTAGCTGAGTTATTACAGATTTTGCTTAATTTCACTGTCTTGAGAAATCTACACTTTAAAAGATACATGCCTGATATTTCTTCAAAATAAAAAAAAATCATTAAGCTATTCAGACTCAGGTATTAACTCTGCTTCCTTATACAGTAGGCATTTAATAGATGTCCTTCCCTCTTCCATGACTATTCATGTTTCTGTGAAGGCCTCATTAGGAAGAAATCATTTCCTTTCATCAAAGTCTTAGATGGGGAGGGGGGAGGCTCCTCTTGGCATCTGAATTTTGACCATAGTACTGCATTTGAACCCTGCAAATGGAGCTGCACTTATTTGAATACACAAAGCAGGATTTAATGTTTTAACTAGGTAGGTATATAATCTGAGTCTCTTCCATAGTAAGATATTATTTATTTTCTCTTTGGAAAAAGTAGATAAGGGTATTTAACTGAGAAATCCTTGCACTAAGTTCTTTAGTAATTGCCAGAATAGGATACATGTATAAAAATGAGGTTAGGCCATCAAGCACTTTTATGTTTAAATCTAAATTCTCATCTCTAAACACATCTATTAGCTTAGAAGATTTGAGTTGCAACCATCCTCCTAATAATAAAGTGAAATCTTTAAGATTGAGAAACATTTGTAAATAATGGATCCTTTAAATATCCCTGAACTTTATTCTAAAACTTATAAGAGGTAATAATAATTGCTTTATATAACCACTGATATCTCTTTAGCATTTGATGAAGATGTTAATTTATGGTTGGTTAGCAGTTTATGGCTGTCATTAGTTTTTCAGTTTGGTCCACATTAGAAATCTATTTTTCTTTTTTATTTTAATCTGAGACAATTATATAAAGATATGGTTATGTTTTATCTAAAATGTATCGTTCTAGTATAGCATTTCAAATTATTCACAGATCATAGTTCTTATATGTGCATATATGAATTTAAAAATACAGCCATAAAATGCTTGAAACAGACCATAAATTTGCTTCATATTTTATTGCATCTCTGAATCAGGTTGAGAAGACAAGGGCAACTATGATCTTTGGGAAAGAATTAACTCTTTCCCAAGCTGGGAAGGAGAATGGTATCACACTGTGCACAATTAAAGCCAACTCCCCATCAAAGCATACTGGTGACTTGTAAAGTAGGCTTGTCCACCATATAAGGGGGTCACGGACTTTGTGGATACCCTGTATGTAGAGGGGTGGAGGTGGGGCGGGGATTGGTGACTGTAAGATCCTCTTTCCCTTGCAGTCCAACCTTCCCAGCCCAATGTTTTTTAGAGTTCTCATATGTGTTTCTGTATTGCCCAAATTAGAGAGAACTGGAATAGGTAAAGGGGAAAAAAAAGTCTGTCTGTCTGTCTTTCTCTCTCTTCTCCATTTTTTTCTCTCTCTCTCACACACAAGGATACCTGATAAATTGATAAATTTGCAATAGACTTCGGGATCGGGTTAAGTGTAGTTTAGAAAAACTGGTAGAACTTAACCCAAATCAACCCTCAGTAAAAGCGAGCAAAGAGTTTCCCTGTGTGTGAGGATGGGAACAACTCTCTGGGATTTAAAAATGGAGCCCTTTCTCAGATGCCCCCGGGGGGGGGGGGGGGGCGGGGGGGGGGGGGGGGGGGGGGGGGGGGGGGGGGGGGGGGGGGGGGCGGGGGCGGGGGGGGCCCAAGGCGCGGGGGGGGGGCCCCAGCGCA